>LPNX010624395.1:165498-336765 GCA_001517045.1 Pseudotsuga menziesii
TGAAGGCACCCAACCTTATCCTCCTTTGAATTGTGACCAATTAGGGAATGATCCAATGTGTCACCACCCACAGGTTAAATAGCCTCTTGATCTTGATTGCGAGCCTATGCATCACTACAATAACCAACAACAAGCACCATTAGAACCAAGAAACCCTCCAGTTAGAAAACTCACACATTAACACACTCAATTCAAAACTAGGTTGAGAGACCCTATCCAGCTTGTAGTCAACCTTTCCAAAATAGAGCTTAATCCTTCTTCCTGAACACTTTGTGAGAAAGGTCTCAATTTTTCTATTGCCCCCAAAAAGATTCCAGTTGAAGATACCATTTGTAGCATAAAATAAGGCATTAAACATCTTCTCAAAACTGAAGTTGAGGAGGATCGACATCACTGTGCTCTTACCTTAAGGAGAGCTAAACCACCCAAACCTAACATTACCAATGAAGAATACAGGGCCCTCAAGGAACTCAAAAAGAATGATCAAATTGTTATATTGAAGGTAGATAAAGGAGGAGCTACAGTTATCCTCAATAAAGAAGACTATGTGGCAAAGATGAAAACTCATTTGGATCTAAGTGGAAGCTATAAAAAAACAATAAAAATCCTCTCTATCGCATTACAAAAGAAGTTGTGGAGACCAAAAAGAGATCCTCCATAGATGATGAAATAAAGAAACAACTCCTTACTTCTTATCCTTTGATTCTAGAGATATATGGAATCCACAAGATCCACAAACAGGGTATTCCTCTTCTACCCACAGTAGATACCGTAGGCTCCCCTACCTACAGGCTTGTCAAATTCCTTGCAAACAAATTAAAGCCTCTAGTAGGGAATGAAAGCTCCTTTATCAAAGATTCTTCGTTCTTCATTGAGAAAACTAAAAACCAACATTTGGATGAGAATGAGCTACTCCTGAGCCTGGACGTCGTATCCCTCTTCACAATGATTCCCATAGACGAGGCAATCAAATTCATTGAGAACCTTACAGACCATGAAACAACTGAGTTAGTAGGCTTATGTCTTAGATCCACCTTTTTCAGCTTTCAAGGAAAGATTTTCGAACAAACGTGTGGGGTGGCCATGGGCTCTCCCCTCTCACCAATTATAGCCAACCTCTTTATGGAAAACTTCTAACAAAAAGATCTATCCATGGCACATTCAAAACCTGAGTGGTGGTCGAGGTATGTGGATGACACATTCTTAATTTGGGCACATGGTAGAGATGAGCTGGTTAAATTTGTGGATCACCTTAACGAACAATCTGACTCCGTTAAATTTACAATGAAGTTGGAGGAGAGTAATTGCATGCCTTTTCTTGACATACTGATTATCAGAATTCAAGATGGGGGAGTATCTCATAAGGTGTACAGAAAGAAACCCCACACTGAGCAATACCTTCATGCTCTTTCTCACCATCATCCACAACAAAAAATGGGATTCATGGACACCTTAATCACTAGGGCCATTAGGATTTCAGATACAGAGCGACTAGAAGCTGAAAAAGAACACTTGCATGATGTGTTCTTAAGTAATGGGTATGTAATATCCCAAATACTAATTTTCTAATGTTTTATTGTAGTGATGACTCGCACCCTCAATCTCATACAAAAATACGAACTAACTAGGCATGCAAACTTGCCATGCAAAAATTCCCTAAAATGTAGTTGAATTAGGGTTAGGGTTTGCAGAGAGAAATTAACACTTACTACTGATATCCCGGCTGATAATGAATCCAAAGATAGCTTCATGCATAAATATCCAGATAAGTGGGCTAGTAGTGCTCCTTTCCTCTAGTGTTACCGCCCTGCAGTACTGTAAGCACCCTCCAGAATGAAGGTGACATTTTTGTAGGAGGAGAGGTCAGATCAAGCTGAAACTTCATGGGCTTATCCGTATGTTGATGAAATAGAGATATATTGTCACATGTAGAGGTTTGGCAGAGTCTAAGTGCCCTGGAAAATTGATCTGTGGTTTTGTTTCTCACGTCCTCCAAGCTCTATGTTTGTTGATAGCTTATATAGATGAGAAAACTGATGGCTGATAATCATTGTATGTCGTAGGATAGGCCGACTGAGAAAGAGGAAGATGACATGCGGAGGAAATAATAGGTTTTGTTGTCCCCGTGAATCCTTCTGTGGTTTCCCCGCTACTCCCGACTGCAAACGTGGATCTACCAATAACCCTTCGAAATGTGCTAGATCTTTGAATACTAAAGTATATGATGAATGATGTGGATAAACCTGGATGATCTATCCCAATAAGAGACTAGGGAAGGTATCTCATTTTTGAACCCTCGCTAGCTGAATACACCATCTCTAACCCCAACTATCGCGGTTGCATGCTCTGCTAATGCTCGAAACTCCAAAATCAATCAACAATAATAATAGATACCCTCTTTAGTGTAATCACCGTCTTAAATAGAACGTCATGCTCTTTTATGGTTTGCATGTCACTTTTAGGGTTTATGCTTCGCATTTGCATGCAGTTCTAATTTGTTGTTGACTTTTAAGCCTAAGGAAATAAGGTTTCTTTTATCCAACTGATGACTTGACACTGAATGAAGGTCATGTTTTGCTCTAAGTATCAAATTCCCTAGGTCAGTTCCCTCTCATGTAGTACCCTCTCAAACCTATGTGAATTAAGTAGGTTAGCAGGTGTTTTGGATGCTTAATTAGAGGGGGACATTACAGTCCTCCCCACTTGAAATTGCTTGTCCTCAAGCAACTGCAAACTAGGATGCTGCAATACTTGCTCTCCTTCCCATGTGGAATCCTCCATAGGTAATCCCTTCCATTTCACCAAATACTCTGAAATCACCCTATTTTAGAGTTTCCTTTCTCACACTTGTAGGATTCTCTTTGGAATTAGTACCAGCGACCCTTCATCATCTAAGGGAGGTAACTCAGTGGATGGAGAAATGTGTTGTCCTAATGGTTTCTTGAAACTGGACACATGAAATACATTGTGAATCTTTCTTTCCTATGGGAGTTATATCTCATAAGCCACATCTCCAACCTTCTGAATTACCTTGTAAGGACCGTAGAAGTGAGGTTTTATTTTTTCCTCTACTTTCTTCTTGAGGGAAGATTTCCTGTATGGTTGTAGCCGTTAGTATACCAAATATCCTACGTCGAATCTCATCTCAACCCTATGTATGTATGCATATAGTTTCTGTTGATTTTGTGCTTCCTATAATTTCTCCCTCGGGACCTTAAGGATATCCTGACTGTCCTATATCAAATATTTGGCTTTGGGTGCTCTGTTGTCTCCAAAAGCTAGATCTATGAAGCTTAGTGCCTCATAGCCATATAATGCTTTAAAAGGTGTCATTTGGATAGACATATGGTAGGTGGTATTGTAGCAGTATTCGCATAAGTGTAGCCACTTAATCCAAGTCCTTTGTTGGTCTGCTACATGATTTCCCAAATACCCTTCAACCCACTTGTTGACAATATTTGTCTACCCGTCGCTTTGTGGGTGATAACTTGTACTTGTAGCGAGTTTTGTCCCTACTAACCTGAATAACTCCTGCCAGAAGGAACTGGTGAATTTACTATCCTGGTCACTGACAATGATCTTGGGTAACATGTAGTCTGAATACCTCCCTGAAAAATAACTCGGCTACTTGGGCTACTAAATAATCGGATGAGATAGCAAAGAAATGGGAAAATTTGGTCAATCTATCTACCATGACATATAAGCAGTCGCGTCCCTGTACCTTAGGAAACCCTATAAAGAAGTCCATGGAAATACTTTCCCAATTCTGCTCTGGAATCCGTAGTGGCTAAAGTAACCCTGTCAGATGAATGTGCTCAATCTTGTTCTGCTGACAGATACTGCATTCCCGTACGTGTTGCATAATTTCCTCTTTGAGGCCCTTCCATGAGAACCTCTCTTGGATCTTCCTGTAGGTCTTCAAGAAACCTTAATGTCCTGATAATGGTGAGTCATGTGATTCCCATATGATCTTCCCTTTTAAGGTTGATTCCAAGACGAGGTATATCCTGCCCTTGTAATAGATGATGTCATTTATAATTTTGTACCTATCATCCTAAATATGTCCATTCATTAACTCATAAGCAAATTTGTTTTTGGAGTACTCTACTAAAAGAAGAGACCTCCAATCTGTCGATATACTCATGAGAGATAATGAAGCGGGTCTTCTGGATAATGCATCGGCTACAACAAGGTTCTTACCCTTCACATACTCCATCTCGAAATCATAATCCTGCACCTTGCTGACCCATTTCTATTGGTGCTCATTCAACTCCTTCTGTTCCAAGAAGTATTTGAGATTGTTATGATCTTTCTTGATTTTGAATTTTCTGCCTACCAGGTACTGTCAGAATTTGGTGAGAGCATGTAAGATGGCTAGCATCTCATTTTCATGTATGGAGTAGTGGCGCTCCTAGTTTTTCAATTTTATTCTCTCAAATGTAATCGAGTGATGGTTTTGCATCAGTACTGCCCCTAGTCCTTTTCCTAAAGCATCACATTCCACTACAAATGACTGTAAGAAGTCTGGTAGTGCCAAAACTAGGCAAGAACTCATGATGACTTTCATTTCCTTAAAGGTTCTCTGTGCCAAATCGGTCCATGTGAATGCCCCCTTCTTTGTGAGATCGATGAGTGGTGCAATGAATTAGGAGAACCCCTTGGCATACCTCCAATAATATGTACAAAGGCCTAAGAATCCTTTCAGTTCATTAATTGTCTTTGGCATGGGCCAATCCCTAATAGCCCAAATTTTCTCCATTTGAACTTGTACCCCTTCTGCACTTATGATATGCCCTAGATACAACATCTCCTTCTTGCCAAATTCACACTTATACATATTTGTGTAAAGCAAGTTCTCTTCTAGAATGCTCAATACTTCATCTAAATGTTTCAGATGCTCCTCCAACGTTTTGTTGTAAATCAAAATATCATCAAAGAATACTAGCAAATACTTACGTAATTGAGCTATGAAAGTATGGTTCATGCACTGCTGGAAGGTGGTTGGAGCATTGGTGATTCCAAAAGGAATGACCAAGAACTCATAGTGACCATAGTGGAAACGGAAAGTTGTTTTGGAAATTTCTTGATCCCTTACTCGGATCTGGTGGTACCCCGAGTGAAGATCAATTTTTGAAAAGTATTTGGAACCCCATAGCTTGTCCATGAGTTCATCAATCATAGGAATGGGATACCTATTTTTGATGGCCTTTTTGTTGGGTGCTCTGTAATCGATGCACATTTTCAATGTGCCTTCCTTCTTCTTAACTAAGACCACTGATGATGAAAAGGGACTAATACTAGGATGAATATATCCTAGTTCTAGTAATTCCTTAATCCTCTTCTCAATCTCATCCTTATATATTTTGGGATGTCGATAAGAAGTGGTGATGACTGCATGTGTCCCCTCCTCCAGCTCAATGATATGCTCAAATCCCCTGTCTGGCGATCTACCTACTAGAAGATCCCGAAATACCTTTTCGTGCTTCTGTAATAAATCCTGAATATCTGTTGGGTGTTGGGTGTTGTTCTCTGGAGGTTTCCTAAAGGTGACTAAACATTCTACTGACTATTCTATGCCATCCTACATGAGAACTGCCTTCATTCTCAGTGAGGAGACTGTTTTTGGGGGATAAGTGTGCATGCCCCTCAAAACTACCTTTTCCCATCTGGTCCCTGGAATTCCATTTCCATTGCTTCATAGTCTGTAGTATATTTCCCTATTAAATAAAGCCATTGAACGCCTAATACTACATGTGTATCTTCCACATCCACTACATAAAATGAATCTGTCATCTGGTAGTTTCCTAATGTGACATTTAGTTTTGGAATCCAATAGTTGCATTCCATGCTAGAGTTTCTGGCTACTTCTACATTAAATCCCTCAAACTTCTCTGTCTGAATACCCCACTTGGCCACTCATGTTGCATCAATGAATTGTGGGTTGCTCCCCCATCAATCAATACTCCCACTCTGTGGCCCTGTACTATTCCCTTGACCTTGAGAGTATGGGATCTAGGTACTCTAGATAGTGTAGCAATAACTCCCTCTCATGTATCACCCTGGATTGACTCCTCCTCTGCTGCTCGCAATTCTTATGTTGTTTCATGCTCGTAGTCCTCCCCTTCACTATTTGAATATACCTCTATGTAGTGGGATTTATCCTCCCCTGAGCAACGGTGTTTTGGAACCCATGCTTCATGACAAGTAAAACACAATTTCTTCCATCTCAAGTCTTTCCTAGTGTCATCGTCTAAAAATGTTTTCTTCGGTAAGTCCTACTAGAAAGGTTTCTTGTCCTTGTCCCTAACTGGAAAGTTGGTCTTGAGTGGAAACCTGTTCTTCAAGACTGATTCTTCAAGATCTCTAGATCGGCTAATGGCGTCCTGTAGAGTGGAGGGTTTGTAGGATTTCACCCACCCCCATAGTGGTTTTGTTAAGGCCTCAATAAACAACATAATCAACCTATTTTTCGACACATCTTTCGCCATAACATCTACCCTCTAGAAATATGAGATGAAGGCCTCAACGCTACTTGCCTACTTGAGTTGAGCCAAATCTCTAAAATGTATCTCTGGATCTTTCCTGTTGAACCACTCCATGAGTTTCTGAGTGAACTCACTATAGGAGTTGATGGTGTTGTGACCCAATGTCACTAATCTGTGGGACCACCACTCATGAGCCTCTCTGTCCATGTGGAGTGTAGCCAATTTAATGGCATCTGTCTCTATCATGGGATTGAGTTGGATATAGGTATCCAACTTCTGAACCCATATGCTCGCTGAACCTCCACGGGCCCCATCAAATTTTGGGATGGTCAACCAACCCAAGGTTTTCTACAAATCATAGTTATTCTTGAATCCCTTGTTGAAATTCCTCGTCCTGTTCCTACTCTTCATGTTCCAAAAATCTGAAAAAGACATGGTTGCATGAAACTCATCCCCTAAGTCCCTGTATTCCTACAAATAGGCCCCAAAGGGTTCACTAGGCTCTGCTTGCATGCCTGGACCTGCTACTGCATCTACCAAGAAGTGAGGCATAGTAGGCATGTTGGAAGGTCGGTTATATATGTGGGGTGTGTTATGCATATTGGTGTATGCATGTTTCCCACTACTTCTTGTAGACCCTCTATCTACCGGTGAGAGAGGTGTACTACTATTACCTGGTTCTGCTTTTGTCGATAATCTATTGATTGCATTAAGTACATCCTTTTTCCCTTTGGCTAAGTCTTGCAATGCACTTACTAGGTTGTGAAACTCCATTCTATCCTCATCTTCTCCCGTTCCTTTTCCTCTGTTAGAATGTATACCTATTGGGTCCATGTCTGAGTTGGTATCTTCTAGTTAGATATCCTCAAATTCCCCCGTGTACCTACTCCTTCTTCTCCTATAGGTTACAAAAGTGTCCTCTTTTGTATTCATCTACTTCTCATGTTCAAGCCCATAGCTATTAATGAACATGCTCTGATACCACTGTAATATCCCAAATACTGATTTTCTAATGTTTTATTGTAGTGTTGACTTGCACCCTCAATCTCATACAAAAATATGAACTAACTAGGCATGCAAACTTGCCATGCAAAAATTCCCTAAAATGTAGTTGAATTAGGGTTAGGATTTGCAAAGAGAAATTAACACTTACCATTGATATCTCAACCGATAATGACTCCAGATATATTTGCATGCATAAAGATCCGGACAGGTGGGCTAGTAGTGCTCCTTTCCTCCAGTGTTGCCGCCCTGCAATACCATAAGCACCCTCCAGACTGAAGGTGACGTGTTTGTAGGAGGAGAGGTCATATCAGGCTGAAACTTTGTGGGCTTGTCCATATGTTGATGCCGGAGAGATATACTGTCACATGTAGAGGTTTGGCATCCTCTAAGTGCCCTAGCGAATTGATCTGGGCTTTTGCTGCTCATGCCCCCCAAGCTCTCTATTTGCTGATAGCTGCTCTATATGAACAAAATGATGGTTGATAATCACTGTATGTCGTAGGATAGGCCGGTTAAGAAAGAGGAAGCTAAAATGCAAAGGAAATACTAGGTTTTGTGGTCCCAGCGAATCCTTCTGTGGTTTCCCTGCTACTTCCAGCTGCAAATGTGGATCTGCCAATAACCCTTCGGAATGTGTTGGATCTTCAAATACTGAAGTATACGATGAATGTTGTGGATAAATCTGGATGATCTATCCGAATAAGAGACTAGGGAAGATATCTCACTGTCGAACCCTCGCTAGCTAAAGATACTGTCTCCAACCCCAACAGTCGTGGCTGCACGTTGTGTTGCTGCTCGAAACTCCAAAATCAATCGACAATAATAATAGATACCCTCTTTATTGTAATCACCCTCTTAAATAGAACTTCATGCGCTTTTATGGTTCGCATGTCACTTTTAGGGTTTATGCTTCGCATTTGCATGCATGCAATTCTAATTTGTTGTTGACTTTTAAGCCTAAGGAAATAAGGCTTATTTTATCCAATTGATGACTTGACACTGAATGAAGGTCATGTTCAGCTCTAAGTATCAAATGCCCTCAGTCAATTCCCTCTCACGTAGTACCCACTCAAACCTATGGGAATTAAGTAGGTTAGCAGGTGTTTTGGATGCTTAATTAGAGGGGGACATTATAGGGTATGACATGGATCAAATCAGGAGGGATTTTTCCAAAACTGAAAAACCCAAGGGCCTCAAAGAAAAGAAGGTGGGTGAACACAATGATTTTCTTCCATACATTCAAGGTTTGCTAGACAGGATTGCAAAATACTTGAAGAAGAAAAGTATCGACTCTATGTTCTCGCCTGTGAACAACTTCAGAAAGCTCATGAAATCAGTTAAAGACCCCATTGAACCTTCCCTTAAAAAGGGTGTTTACATGATTCCATGTGAATGCGGGAAGGCCTACATTGGTGAAACAGGGATATCCATTAGAGCTAGAGTTAAAGAACATTGCGCTGACATTTGGTTGGATAGAACGCAGAAATCTGCTTTGGCCCAACACTCCCATGGCACAAAACACCCAATCAAGATAGAAGACATGAAAGTTCTGGCTCAGGTGGATAAGTGGTCTCTGAGAAGGATCGGGGAGGCTATAGAAATTGTAAAACACCTCAATTGTTTAAATAGGGATGATGGCCTGACCATCAACAGGTCATGGCTCCCTAACCTAACTAAATTAAACCAAACTAATTTTCCAAAAATTAACAAATCCTTAAAAAAGTTAAATTAAAAGTTTTAATTAAAACATTTAGATTAAAACCTTTAATTAAAAACTTTAAATAAAAACTTTAAATAAAACATATAGATTAAAACCTTTAATTAATAAAATTTTAAATAAAACATTTAGATTAAAAACCTTTAATTAAAAACTTTTATTAAAACATTAAAGTTAATATAAATCTTAAAAACATTAAAAATAAAAAAAAATTAATAACATTAATTAAAATCGTGAATCAAATAAAGAAATTTAAAAACCAACTTAGGTTTTTAATTTAGTTTATACCTTTATTAAAAACTAAAAAAATTTAATTTATTAAAAAATTTTAAAAACCTAGGATTTTTAAATAACTCTTTTGTTAAAGCTTTTAATATTTTTAAACATTTAAAAACATTAAATTACTATAACATAAATTTAAAAATTTTCAAAATAAAATTAAATATTAAAATTTTTAATATAGCAATATTAACATTAATTTAAAAAACCTTTGTAAAGTAAAGATAAAATTAATTTTTGAATCTTTATAAGAAAATTATTTAATTCATTAAAAAATTAAACCTAAAAAATCTTAAATATCGATTTCCTATGACGGGTCTATATTTATATGGAGTGGAGATTCAAGGTTCATCTCAGGCATCGATAATGTCCTAATGATGAGCCAAGGATGGCTCGAAACGTCAACAATGAACCCTTACCTACCGCGGATTCTCCACAAGATGCCATTAGCAATCACTGCAGATTCTCAGCCAAAAATAATCTTATATTTGTTGATAAAGCTTGTACTCCTGAAATAATAGCAAGCCTCTCTTGTGGCTTTCTGTATGCCTTTCCCCAATATATCAGAACTATCAGACAGAGGGAGGCCTTGGATGTTGAATTGGACAAATCAGTGCCCTAGGTTTTTTTTGATGGGGCAACACAAGATAATTCTTGTGGGGGTGGGGCACTTTTATTTCTTACTGAGACACATTTCTTCAAACTGGTAGCAGGGTTTAGGGGAAAGCAGTAACAACTTTGCTAAACTCATGAGCTTCAAACTCCTCCTAGCCTTTGCAACAGAGAAAGGGTGTAGAAATCTAAATTTTATGGATGACTCTATGAATGTTATTAATTGGATAAAAGGGACCCAACAATGCAGAAATCTTAGACTTGCCAGTATCTTTTTGTCTATTAAAGAGGTTCTAAACTCTTTTGTTTCCTTCTCTTGCCGGCATGTTTACAGGGAAAACAACTAGGAGGTGAACAAAGCCTCAAAGGAGGGGATGTCGATGGCCATGGGCCTTTGGAAGATAAGGGAACACAAAGAGGGAACTATTTAGGAGTTCTACCACATACCATTCATAGAATGATCTATTTTTACATATTTTTTCTGTCTTTATGTCACAACTACACTACTATACCATACTTATGAACATATTACATGGTTTATATATTATTTTTTGTGCACTATAGGGCTGTCATCCGAACAACTTGCAGAACTTAGCTTACCATTTTGGAATAGGAATTTTGTCAAGATCATGACAACATATCTACAAAAGGAATGTAATGGAACTATATGTTTTTTTTTTTGTTACTGTCCGGATTTTAGAAGATCTTCTTCAAAAGAAGCAACTAACTGAACTTGAAATACATTTTTAAGTGCATTTACATAATGTAATTTTGTTTGAAGAAATAAAATTACGTTTGTTGTTTTAATTACAACTTTATCATTTTTTCTCAAAAAAAAAGAAAAATAAATTATTATTTTCTTACCCAAAATCTGTTTACTTCAAATACATTCCATGGATAAATTATTATTTTCATACCCAAGATTTTACCAAATTCTTTTGAAAATTTTTCAATTTTAAAAATTTGACTTAATCCCTAAACGCTACTAGATTGGAATGGGTGTCACCCCAAGTTCATGATCATAAAGTGTTATTGTTTTTCCTATTCATCCTTGAGGAATTGAATTAGGGACCGAATCTCCAACAGGAAGCAAAGAGAGGGAAAATAACAATGTCATCCATTGCCAGAAATTTTAAATCCATGAACCATCATAACGTTAATAGTTTGATCAAGAATGAGTAACTTTCATGTATATGTGTCGAGAAAAAATTAATTTATGGGAAAACAACAATGTCATACTTTGTCGGAAACTTCAAATTTTAACGTTAATATTTTAATCAAGAATGAGTAATTTTCATGTTTATGTATGTGGAGACTAAATTTAATTCCTTATTGCTTCTTTATGTTCTAATGGTTAAAATCTTATTATAAATTTAATAAGTGATAGGTTAAAATAATTTTCAATGGAGCAAGGGAAATAAATTCATTCACCACATAAAAAAATATTTTCAAAGTGAGAATTTGATTCTTAATGAACCAGGTTATAAAATGAATTCTCTTTCCCACCCAGTCATGTGAATTAAATATGGAGAAGAATATAAATTTATGCATTGTGTATGTTAATTTCAATCACATATTAGAGAGATCAACACTAAATTTAATGAGTGATGGTTAAAATAATTTGCAATGGAGTAAGGAAAATAAACTCATTGACCACAAAATAAAGATAGTTTCAAATGAGAATTTGATTCTCAGGTATAAAAAGAATTGTCTTTCTCACCAATTCATGTAAATTCAAAGACTTCGAAAAATACTCCTTAATTTCTTTAATTACTTTGCTTAGTATAGAGTAAATACATTGAATATCTATCCACATTTATAAGGTTATATATACATTTATTTCCGAATCATATCTACAAAACTTTCATAACAAATTAAACACTATACTCAATGCTTTCTAAAAGTAAAAAAAACAACAAGTATGCAATTGCAAATCTGCTCTCCTCCAAAAGCAACTGTTGTCATCCCGAAAATTGTTACGTCACCGCTCTGGTTTCAGTATGATTCAAGCCTTAGAATTTAATAGTAAGAGATAACCTTGAAAATATAAAAGGAAAGGTTTAAAATTTTCACATTTTAGAACCTAGTTAGAGAGATAACTCAATCGAATATAAATAAGTTATCTATTTAGCAAAGAGTACAAAGGGGTAGTAATCTCAACTTTCAAAGTATATTATCATGGACCCCACATGAGGATAAGGGGTAAGTCTACGTGTTCTTTTTTGGGGTTGGGGGATTGAATAATTGAATTTTTTTTATGTGAATAATTGATTGAAACGTGCCCATCGCCTACTCCTATGTTATTTTAGCAAGCAAACATAAACTAGCATCTTGTTTTTTTTCCTTGAAACTTTCTAATAATGTTTGACAATTCCATTATTCAAAGATGTGTGACTTTGCATTTTCATTTGCTTTTTCTTTTTCCTTAAAACTAAAGGGAATAACCTATCGGCTCGACCATTTGTATCAATTGGATGACCAAGGTTTCATTTAGACGGCGACAGTGCTCTACTGAACATCGAATTGATGCAAATGATCGAGTCGATAGGTTATTCCAAACTAAAGTATACAAATTGCAAAATTCAACCCTTGACAGAGTATTCACATTGCATAGTAAGTGAATATGAGAGATAAAATAAAATAGCTCGAAAGTTGTCCGTGTGGCCTTTCCCCTTTATACCCCTAGAATTTGTTTTATAGCAAAGATACAAAAGATTTATCCTCTCCAAAGTATAATGCCTTTAAGACCTTCACTTTAATATATATATTTTTGACAAAGTTACAAAAGATTTATCCTCTCCACAATATAATGCCTTTAAGGTCTTCACTTTAATAATTTATCAAACACTTTAGCATGTAAAAATTCTATACTAAATTAAACAATAAATAAAAACTAAAAAACAATATCATTAAATGTGGAATTAAATAATGGATTTAGAATTTAGATTGTTTTAATGGAAACGGGTACTTTTAAAATGAAGAATAAAGTTTTATTTAATTTACTCTAATTTTCTTTACAAATTATAAATAGAAGAATGAGACTTTTGATTAAAAACAAAAATAAAAATACATATTTAGGAGGTTTACAATGTTCCAAGATTGTCATTTCTAAGATTTGCTATTTTACTCTAGTTATTGATTTAAAAAGCAAAACTAGAACTTGAAGTTTGTCATGAAATAATGTCCAAACCAGAGACCCTTAAACACAACTGATTTACAAGCCCATTTTCAAGATCATTTTTGTTCATGAAGGAAAACCAGGCATGTAAACCGACATAGAAAAAAAATATAGCCAACATAAATTAAACCAAGAAAAGCATATCACGGTTGAATATACCCACTTAAGCCCTCCTTAGGATGGCTCCTCTTTCTCTTAGAGTTAGTACAGTATTATGTCGCAAGCAGATTACAAGCGCCAACCCCTTTTATCCAATCTTTCAATACCCTTTCTATCAAGTCATCCTGCCACGATCACTTGAGCAGTCGATCCTACCTTTGAAAGAAAGAACCATACCTTTCCCACCTAAAAGATACCCATAGTCGTTTGGTGAATGAGGAATTTGGTATAAGACGCATGAAAGTAAGGCCTTATAATATCCTAGGTCCTTTAAGCTCCAAGCAAGCAGGCAGAGCACGTTGTCTCTTTTGAGGGTCTTGAAGAGTGAATAAATATATCACTTACAAGATGAAAAAGAGCTTAGAAGGCCAGGGCTTGAGCTATGCATTCCAAAGAAAGGAGAAACTGACCAATCAGAGCTATGACACCTTTTTACCACTTTCTTAATGGGGTAAGGGGTGCTCCTTGATAGAACTTGTTGCTGCAAAAACTTGCAGGCATGTGATTAAAGCCCTAAATCACCTGCAAACCTTGCGGAACTAGGGAAATGACACTGTCATCACACCATTCTCCCTCTGCACTTTGGGCCAGTTCATTTCTAGCTGCAGGGGGAGGCTGACCTAGGGTAATACTATTATGACCTGACTTGGGACTCCAGGTGAGGAGGAAGGTCATGAATCAGAGTTTTAGTAGTCATACTAAAGGAAATGTGATGTTGGGAAGGAGATCAACACCTTAAAGGAATGACATTAAATAGAATCCAAAACATCTCTAACGCACTGAACCATTCTTTAAACGACATTTTGTCAAAATTATTATTTCCAAAGAACCCATGGCAATATAGTATTCATAGTCCTATAGGGATTGATTATTTCATGTTGCTATGAATCTCCACCTACTTCTCAAATTAATACACTTCTATGTTCTCAATAGCCATTTGGATATGTGAAGGGATCTCCTTAGAAAACACATCTTTGGGGTTAGCGTAATTGTGCTCCTCCCTGGAGAACCTCTTTAATCCTCGTTTATTGCATGCTCTTCTTCTTGGAACCATGTAGAAGATCCACCAACAAGAACAATTTCATCTCCTCAATCGAAACAACAAAAAATCAATATTACGCACTAACTCAAGCCAAAATGAGATGCAGAAGTGGAGACTGAGCATATATGCTCATTGAAAATAATCTTCCATGAGGAGAAGGAAATGGTAATTACTACAGTTTTCTCTTACCCCAGACTTCCATGCATTGATCCAGACCTCAAATTGTTTCCCACGAGTGGAACTATCAATGGTAACACATGCATATAAGAAGGAAAGGACCATGAATCATTCCCCGGATTGAATGCAAAAATAAGATCCCAAGTTGGTAAATACATAAAAGCACAACTAGAGATCCAAACGGTGGCAACCACCTCATCTAGTCCTTAACACATTGAATTAGGACAATGGGAATTCAATGCATGTTGTTGACATGTGTGAGTTGGTGGGTGGCAGAAGGGATACTATTGGATTCCAACTTGCCATGCCTCCTTTGGACATTAATTTCCCTCGTCATGTTGGTTATCCCCATCATAAACACCTGCATCTACAGTATGTCAATCTCGCACATGAAAGTGTTATTTACGGAACTATCCCTCAAATTCTCATGAGATAATTACCGTCTCTCTTTCTTTTGTTAGATCCCTTTATTGACTAGAAAACACGACATCTTGTTATGACATCAATGAATGTGGATAGTGGTCATGACATCCATTTGATTTAGGATATTGGTTAGACATTGAATTTGAATTTCAAGGAATTAAGTTTTAGAGAGGCGTTGGGTTGGCATGCCATTGAGAAGACTCATGGCCATGTTAATATTAATTTGAGATTCCCCCTCAATGATGAGCTTGTGGGAGCCTTCTCATTTGGCTACAGAGATACCCCAAATAAGCCCCTCAATTTATGATTCATTGTCGATATCCTTACTGATGTAGCCACCATAATAGACATGTAAAATAGATCCATTCTTCTAACAAAAAATGCCTCCAAAACCAAGAAGACTAGGGTTGTCTTTGGAATCCCCATCAAAATTTGCTTTAAAAATCCCACTAGATGAGGATGCAATTTGTTAGGACTAGGCATGTGTGGTTTGTGACAATTGGTAACATCCTAATGTTTTAGTAGGAAAAGGTCATGCAAGTTTTAATATTGTGTAGAGAAGCAAAGCATACAAATTATTTTAAGCAAAATAGAGATTACACAACAACATCACACATAATACATAAAGATTTACCCTAGAAACCCTTAACCAAGAAAACCAACAAAAATAAGAGATGCACCTCTCACTTTCTCATTATGATTATTAATCACTCAAAATACAATATGTAGGTATTCCACAACATACAAAACCCTAACATGTTAATCCATATTAGAAATAAACATCGGCGTACATACAACAAACCCCCCCCACCACACAAGAAAAGAATAAAACACATACCCAACATTCTCCCACTGTTTGTTTTATTTGCATAACAATTGGCCATGTATTGATGAGGTAATTGTTTTAGGGAATTAATTCCCATAGATTCTCTAAACTAAGAGAACTTCTCATTACTGAAAAAATTCATCAATGAGTTTGCCACATTCTTTAATGTGTCAACCTTTACTAGAAACACTTATTGTCTTCAACCATATCTCTCATAAAGTGATATTGCACATCAATATGATTTGTCTTAGGATGATAAGTAGGTTTCCTTGACATAAATATTGCACTTTGGCTATCACAATCTAACCTTATATGTTTTTGTACAAACCCAATACCTGAACACAATCTCTACAACCATACAACTTCTTTGCTTTCATGTGTGGTTTCCATGTATTCATCTTCTATAGTTGATGCTAAAATTACAGCCCGTCTCTTTCTCATCCAACCTATGGCTCCTCCAAATAGGGCTAACACATACCCACTTGTAGTTTTTCTTCGATCAAGATCTCCAACCCAATTTGCATCAATAAAACACTATACGTCTATTACTCTATCTGGTCCAGATCTTCCTTGGTAGCAGATTACATAATTTGTGGTTCTACACAAATATTTGAAGAACCTCTTTATAATTGAAGATATTCCTTCCATGGTTTTGACATATATATTCTCAAAACTCCCAATGCATGAGCAATGTCTTGTCTGGTATATCCCATTGCATACATCAAACTACCAACCACACTGGCATATGGAAATCATGACATATATTATTCCTCTTCACATGTATTGGTACACTGATCCACATATAAATTTACACCTATAGGAATATGGACCTAAACCTACTTACTTTTTTGCATGCCAAATCTTTATTGTATCGTCTCAACGTATTTTCTCTGATTCAGCTAGTTTTTTTTTTCACTATCTCTTTTAATATACATTCCTAGTATGAAGTTTGTAGAACTAATATCCTTCATGTCAAATTTGGAGGATAGTTGTTACTTTAACTCCCTTATGACATCTTTGATGTTTCCAATCAACAACATGTCATCAACATACAATGCTATATTAATGAAGTGATCACCAAATTGTTTAGAGTATACACAATGATCAACTCTGCTTCTCACAAACCTCAATATAAGGATGTATGTGTCAAAATTTTGGCATCACATCCTTGGATATTTTTTTAGACCATAAAAGGACTTCTTTAGCTTACACACCAACTCTTTACTTCCCTTTACTGTAAACCTTCTGGTTGTTTCATGTAGATTTATTCTTCAATATCCCCATGTAAGAATGTTGTCTTCGCATACATATTCTCTACTTAAAGATCAAAATCAACAATAGTATTAAGAAGGAATATAATAGAAGTTAATTTAGCAACTAGATAAAATATTTCACCAAAATCAGTTCCCTCTACCTTGGAATATAACTTTACTACTAAGCAAGATTCGTACTTCCCCACTTTACTTTTTCTACTTTCAACTTCTTCTGAAGAAACCATTTGCTACCAATGGATTTTATCCATATGGTAAATCAATTAGATTCCAAGATTTTGTTTTGTCCAAGGAATCCATTTCTTCAACCATGGCCTTCTTTTAAAGATCGTTATCCTCTGAATAACTAACTTCCTTCACAATTCTAGGAGCATCATCAATTTAATGGATAAAGAAAAACTATACCAAAAATTAGGAGGGGAATACCTTTTTGATTGCCATATTTTTTTAGATGATTTCCTCAAAACTGGGGTATGAGGTTCTTCTTCTAATTTAACTTCTTCTTTTGAGTCAAATTCTTCATCTTCTAACTCAAACTTTGTTTTCTATGGTTCATTTTCCATTGAAGTCACTTCTTATCTAGAAACATCTTTGACTGTTCTAAAAACACCGTCTCAACTATAAACAATATTATTAGTTACAATATTCCAAAGCTTAAAATCTTTTACATCATTTTATAACCAATAAACATACAGTTTTCATCTTTATTATCTAGCTTACTCCTTTTCTCTTTTGGAACATGTACATAAGCATCACAACAACAAAAATTTAGATGTCAGTAAAGGGTTGCTTACCGATCCATACCTCATGTGGGGTTTTGTCAACCAATGTTGACATGGGTGATCGATTTCCCAAGTAACATGTAGTATCCATTACCTCTACCCATAGTTATTGTCCTATACCAGCATTCCCGAGCATAATCCTTCCCTTTTCCATCAACATCCTATTCATTCTTTCTACAACTCCATTATATTGTGTGTATGGAGTAGTATTGTTCCTTGATATACTGCACTTCTTACACAATTCTTTGAATGCATTCCCACAAACACATCACTATGTATTAGCTCTAAAATTCCCTTTGCTCTTTAGCACCATATGCAAATGTTACTTGATTTTGTTTTCCATATATGCAATGTTCATAGAACTCAAAATCTAGTTTGAAATCAAACATACCTTCAACCATACCTTTACCTTGTAATTCTCAAAGGCCATCTTCTTTTATATGCCCCAATCTTTAATGCCATAGCATTTTTTTTCCTCCAGACACAGTTTGGGTTCTATCTTGTTTATCTCCTCCCTTAGACACAACAAAACTATTATATTCCTTATTGATGGTGCTTCCCAATAGTTTTTACAAAGTTCCATTCTCAACTCCCCCCATCGATACCATGGATTCTCAAACGATTTTTCATGTGTCCTTTGCAAACCCAATCTACATGCTTGCATCACCCGTTTTTTCTATGGATACCAATTTTCTCGCTATATTTAGAATGTGTAGTACTCTAGGGAGAGTTATAATCCTTCCATCCTTGAGTTGAAACTTAAATATTCCACTTCCAATGATATTGGTTGTTGAATCATCTCCTAGGAACACATCCCCTCTATTGCACTTTTTATATTCACAAAACCACTCCCTATGAGGATTCATATGAAAAGACGCACCCAATTCAATCAACCATACATCACGATTTGAACGAGTACTTATGGAAGTTAGGTACATATCCCCTCCTTCTTCTTAGGAGGTATTCTCATATGTGAAAGGGGTATCATTATACCCCTTCCCCTTTTCAACATTCTTATATCTACAATCCTTTTTATATTTCCCTGGTTTACCTCATTTCTAGCACTTCCTCAAACATTTTCCTAGGGATTTAAATCTACCCTTAGTTTCTATCTCCCCCCACATCCCTCTTTTTTATTTCTCTCCTCGAGATGACCTCTCACAAACAAGGAATACATGGTATGGTTATCCATGGATTTCTTCCTTATCTCTTTTGATAGAAGAGATTCTACAATTTCATCAAATTTGAAGGTCACTTTAATAGCACTACCTATCGCTACAATCAAGCTATCCTAGGAATCTGGAAAAGAACACAAGAATGTAATACAATTATCTTTTGTAGCCATTGTAATACCAATAGAAGTTATTTGACTTACCAATGTATTCTATACATTTAGATGAGTTGTCACTATGTTGTTATCATCCAATCTGAGGTGATACAACTCTTTTTCTAGAAACGACGTTTTACTAGGGATTTTGATTGATATAAACTCCCTAGATTATTCCAAATATTTAATGCACTATCTTCTCTAGACACATTCAACAACATAGTGTCTGATAAGCATAGTCGAATTGTACTGCTCATCTAGGTTCTTTCTAATTTATCCCAGTATTCTTTCGTCGATGCAGTGGGTTGTGTACCCAGATCCTAAATAATCCACTATTCCTAATCTGCAAGAAGATCATCAATTTTGAGATTTCATAGCTCAAAGTTATGGTTTCTAAATTGATTGATCTAGATTATCGAACTAGTTTCCATTCTTTTTTAATGCACAACTCATCGCTATAAAGCTCCCATTAAACCTATGTCTATCACAAACCTGATATCTATCAACTGCGTTAAACCCTCAGCAACAAAGGCATCCCCCTGAAGCTAATAATCGAGCTATGATACCGCATGTAAGTTTTAAACCTTTGTATAGAAACAAAGCATATAGATTCCTTTAAGTGAAATAGAGATTACACCACAACATTCACACATATTGCATAGATATTTACCCTAGAAACCCTTAACCAAGAAAACTAACAAAAATTTGAGCTACACTTACCACTTTCTCATTATGATTATTAACCACTCACAAGACAATATGTAGTTATTTTGCAGCATAAAAAACCCTAATCCAGTAACCCATATTAGAAATATACACCATCATACGGATAACAAACAACACATACATATGCAAAGAATCATAACACATACCCAATAGCAGAAAAATGTTGTTTAGGGCACTAGAACTCGAATACTTGTGAGAAAAAATTGATATCTCTTTATTTTTTTAGATCCCTTAAGTTGGCTAGATAATTTGCTAGTTTGTTACCACATCAATGAAGGTGGCTAGAGGTAATGTCATGCATTTTATTTAGGAGATTGGACAGATGTTGAATTTGACTTTCAAGACACTAGTTTTTAGAGAGACATTGGGTTGGCATGCCATTGAGAAGACTAGTATCGATGTTAATAATAATTTGAGGTTCCTCCTTAGTGATGAGCTTATGGAAGCCTTCTAGTTTGGCTACAGATATCCTCCAAATAATCCCCTCAATTTTCCCTTCATTATTTATCCTTACTAATGTAGCCACCATAGAGTTATAAAATAACTCCATTTTCTTGACAAAAAATGCCTCCAAAACCATTAGGACTGAGGTTGTATTTCGACAACAACCAAAATTTAACTTTAAAAATACCATTAGAGGAAGATGTCATTTGTTAGGACTAGTGATATGGGGTCTATGCCAACTAGCGAGATTTTGATGCTTTATTAGGAGAAGGTGACAAACATTAAATATGACATGCTCCTTATCATTCATCTAAAGATATTGAGGGGACTAAGGATGTAGTTGAAGAGTTTTTTGGAGGATTTATTTAATGTTAGACCATATATTTCTAGAGTTTTACTGTTGATCTTGGAAGATACATGCGTTTATTTCTTTCCAAATCAGCTAGACAAGAAAGATAGGAAGAATATTCCATAACCAATTGAGGAGAGGATTCTGGAAGGAGTGATCCAACCATTGTAATATGGTGAGATTAGGTTTCATGAACACAATACGATCGTCGAAGGAGAGCCTTTGAATTGTCCCAAAGAGATGAGGCAATGGAGAAATAATTGAGAAATTTCTTGATACTCTCATGGCCAGCTTTGTATAAGGGGCATTGAGAAGGTCCTTCCAAATCCCATTTCAAAAGATTATCCCAAGTGAGGATTATTCCCTTAGCCATTATCCAAACAAAAAATTTTAATTTGGGCCATAGGTTGGAGGTTTGAGCTTTTCCCAAACACTATCTCGAGGAATATTGTTGTGGTTTGAGGCAATTGTATATGCTTCTTTGACAGAGAAAATTCCTTTAGCGAGATGTACCCAAAAAAATTTGTTCGTGGAATCTTGTTTCTTGGTGGAATGATCATGTATCCCCTCCATGAACGCATTGATTTCCTCTTGTGGTGATCTCCTCGTCCATTGATTTGGTGTGTTCATCTCCTATATTCATTTCCCTTCTCATTGTTCCAGTATTGACATACCCAAATTATTCCAATTTCTTGAGGGTGTTGCTTTGTGAAATTCAAAGGAATAGTTTGAGCCAAAATGGGAAGATTCTCTCATGAGTCTTCCTAGAATGAAGCAGATTGACCATTTTTAATCACCCAGAAGTTGTGTTATTGAATTAGGCCCTTATTATGAGAGGCTAAATTCCAAATAAGAGAGCTTTCCTCATTTTCAGAATACTGAATCAGGACATGTTTTCCCAAGTGAGGGGCGTATTTATAATGCCAAAGAGAATGTCATGGTTCATTGGTATAAGATACCCATCTTAACCATGTTTTGGAACCAACGATTCTACTCATTGTTCCAATTTATCGAAGACTAAGAGCACATGACTACCTTAGGCTTACAAAAAGTTTCCCATTTTACTAGAGCCCATTTCCGATGTCCCTCCAAGACACCCTAGAGAAAGGTTCATTGAATGTTGTGAATAGTATGGTTTTGAGAGCATCCATGGAAGAAAATAAGTACAGGGGTTCACATTGTAAGATGAATTTGACAAGATCCATGTTTCTAGTCATATTTAGAGGATAGAGGGTCCAACTAGAGAGGTTTTCAGAGAGTTTGGGTAGGAGCTCCTCCCAGGAAGAACACCTAAGGATTAACTATGAGAGAGGGGAACCTAAATATTTGGAATTAAAGAATATTTTTTGGTAACCAAGAATGTGGGTAATGGAGCATTGAATAACCAACGAGGTGTTGAATAATTTTAGTTTTTAGATTTGTCTAAATTTATGGAGGTACTTGAAGCTAAGTTGAATATATAGATTGAATATTTGAAGGCTTTGGATTCTTGAATAGAAGGGTGAATCATTATAAGGGTATCATCAACATATTATTGATGAGTATGCAGGATGTCGCGGGAATGAAAAATGAGACCCTTAATTTCACTTTTATTAGATAAAAATTTAATAGTCCATCCTAAGCCTTCAACCATGAGAATAAACAAGAAAGGGACAACGGATCGCCCTAGTTTATACCATGAGAAGGATTAAATTTTTCATAAGGCATGTCATTAATTACAATGTAAAAAAAGGCATAGGAAGTCAAAGATATGATCTAATTCATCTATTATTCACAGAATCTAAACTCCAAAAGAACCTCACAAATATGATTTTGAGTGAACTTGTCAAATGCTTTAGACATGTCAATTTTGATCAACATCCCTAATTTTTTAGAGGCTTTAAGGGAGTGTATTGTCTCATGAGTTAAAATAATTCCCTCAAGGATTTTCCTTCCTTAAACATACTTTGATTATTTAGGTGGTATCAGATGAGGAAGGAGGGGTTCAATCCTATTGACAATGAATCTGGTAATCAATTTGTAGATGAGATTATAAAGATATAAAGGATAAAACTTACCTAGGGTGTCCTCATTGCCTTGTTTAGGAATTAGAGCAAAAAATGTGGCATTGAAAAATTTTGGAACTCCTTTGGTATCCTGCAAGTCTTCCATAATGTACAAAAATTCATCTTTGACTATGTTCCAAAAATGATGGAACAATTCAATAGTAGATCCATCTGGCCCTAGCTATTTTCCTTCAACCATTTTCTTGATTACAATATCTACTTCATTCATATCCGCATGGTGTATCAAGCTCTAATTTTGAGAGGGAGTGATAAGGGCGGGAATGTTGCTCATAATACTACTAATGGCCTCCACTTAACAAATTTGAGGATCAATGAGAAGATCCTTAAAAAATGTCACCATTTCTCATTCAATGTCCTCCTAGGTCGAGATCGATTGACCTTGATCATTTATAAGCATCAAGATCCTATTTTGTTGTCGATGTTGAATGGTTGAGTGGTGAAAAGATTGATTATTTTTCTCTCCCTCTTTCAACCATTTCACCTTGTATTTCTAAAGCCATAGAATCTCGTCCTGTTGATGTATGTATTCAATTTTATGGCATAGGTCCTCCTCCTCTTTAAGCGCAACATAAATGTAGCCATATTTAATAGCCTTTTGTTGTATCTACTGCATTTGTTACTCCAATATGCACCACTACTTAAATATATCTCCAAACACCTCTCTATTCTAAGTATTAGGTTTCCTTTGATGGCTTTAAGTTTTTACTGAAAGTAATAAATTTTACTACCTTTTGGAACTTCCAAATTACTCCACCATTGTCAAATAGTCTCCATAAATTGGGGATGTGATAACCATAATTTTTTAAATTTGAAATTTTTATGAACATGAATACCCACTTTGAGTCGTTTAGACAAATAGGCCAATGGTCATATCCTTCCAACAAAATAATGGAGACAAAGAACTCACCTCACCTAATGAGGAGGGTTTCTAAGATAATAAAAAAACTATTAGAACAAGAATATACTTGATTCTTTTCTCCTCTATGATTGTTCTAGGTAAATATGCCATTATTAGTCTCCATATATACGAGATTCAATTGATTAATGGTTTCTTTGAAATACAATATTTCCTGATCTAACCATATCAAGCCTCTTTTTTTCTCCAAAAGACTGGTGATCATGTTGAAATAACCTCCCTAAATCCAATGCTGGTTTTGAATCTTGGATCTAATCTAGTGGAGTGATATGATAAAATTTTGATTTTGAGGAGGAGTGTGTGGTCCTTAAACATTTGTAATTGCACCTTCTACCAAAGTCCCTGGTGACATGGAAATGAGTAGAAAGGGTGTACTTGGTAGTAAATGAGTTGGATAAAGTTACCTCCAGCATAGTCCAAGATATAGTGAGCCCATCAAAAGTTCCATCAGCGCCAATTTTAATGTTTAGACTTAATTTCAAAACTTAAGAGAGTGAATCCCTAATAGCAATGGATGAGCAATTTTTTTCTTGAAACAAAAGAATCACTAGGTTGTATTGCATTGTTTTATTCTTCAAGATACTTTTTTAGGGTTGTGAACACCTTGGATATTCCATTATATCACTTTCATTATAAAGGATGGAGAAAAATGGATAAGTCTGCAATTTGGATGTTTTTCCCTAAGTCAATGAGATTTGCCCAAATTCCTCTATTCGTTTCTTGTTACTATTTCTTCCTTTCTTTTCGTGCTCCTTATTCCCTTGGAAAACATCCTTACAATTTAAATGGGTTGGATACCTAACTAGCCCGTCGATATGGAGTGTAGAAGGGATTATTTTAGAAGTTCAACCTATTTAAGGGGAATTGACCTAAGATATTTCTTTTGAAAATAATCCTCCAATATTTTTAGATCTAAGTCCCCCAAGTCCATATCATCCCCTTCCTTATCTTGCATTTCAACAACATATTTTTTCGCTCGATCTTTGGTAGGACTTGCGTCTTCCAAGTGGATTCCTCCTCTGCTCATATCATTGATTTTTGAACTATTGAGTGGATTCTTAACACGATCCTCCTTATCCCCATGAATAGTATTAGTGTTATCCTCAAATAAGTGAGCAAGAGATTCAAGATATTGTGTGAGTAGGGTTGTTTGGATTTCTCTGCACTAGAGGGTTTTTTGGGATGCATGCTATTGCTATGGAATTTTTGAAATCCATCATTATATTTGGAATCTTCCCTTTTTTTTATGGTGGGGGAGTATTCAAAGGAAATTTCCAGAAAATACAGCCATTTTATTGACATTTTCTATAGTGAAACAATACATACTCATAATGAATGATTTGTATCCATTCAATATCTTCATAGGTCAAGATAATAACTTCTGGTAGATCCTGAGAGATATCATGTAAATGCAGATATGGGCGTATGAAGCATATCACCAGATCAGGTGATGTATGACACTTTGTGAAAATATACTAGCATGTTGTTGATCCCTTCAATCATTTATTCCTCCCAAAATTCTCATGGAAGGGAGTAGAGACAAATCCATACTAGAGAATACTTGAAATATTCATTGTCTGGGTTGAAGTGCTTATACCAATACTTGAGATAGAGCCCCACCAAGTTGAGTAAGTAAGGACCATTATCAAAGATTTGGTTACGATCCTCTAGGATAAAAAAATGGCCTTGAAAAAGCATGTCGAACATAGTTGGAGATCATAGTGCATGAATGGATTTAATATGGTGTTGATCCACCAGATCAAGTCTTTCTCCATTGGACATATTCCAATGAACTTTCCGATCATAGAATAATACTTCATGTATTGAATATGAACATTGATGTTCCTTCAAGTAACTTGGTAGCTTCGGATCTTGGTAGTTTTGGGTATGCAACTACCTGATCTATGATTTGGAACACCATGCACGGGTTGAGCTCTAGTGTCTATCAAACCATCTACTCCCACTCCATTGGAATTATCATTCTTTCATATTCTCAATTGCAATTGCTTAATGGGATGAGGGACTCGTTGTCCCTCCCTCTATATTTGTCATTGTTTATTCCCTATTCAACAACAATTAACAATGGTATTTTGTAGACAAAAACTAGAAGATCATGCTATGAGAAACTTTAAATAGGAGATGTGTGGCTCTTTCATTCTGACATTTTTCAAATCTAGACATTTTATTGAAATGTTGTTTATTTATTTATTATTATTATTTACATTTTATTGAAATGTTGTTTTATTTATTTATTATTATTATTTACCTTTTTATGAAGTTCATCCAATTTTGGTTCATGAATAATATTTTGTGAGATAAAGTTATGCGGTAGTGATGTTAATTATTGTATAATTTTTATTTGTTTGTTTTAATAATCATTAAAAAAAAATTATAAGCCTTTGATTCATCAATTATACATTAGACATTGAGATTTTTATATTGTTATTATTGTTTTGATTGATCCAAAAAAATGTATGTTTCGGTTCTAGATTGAATTAGATTTCAAGTTGTACATTTTTTATAGGGGTCTTTGAGCCTTACCAATAGTAATAAATCTATAATAACAAAGTTGCATTTATTTATAATTTTTAGCCATTAAATTTGATAACGTTGTTCCCAATTTGAGTTCATTGTTTTCTCTTAAACGTTCCTATTATATTGTATCGTTGGTCCTATCATAATTTCTTATCATATTGTTTGTGTTATTGTGATTATTTTTGGTGTATTTATCTTTTGCAAACTAACAATATTAAGTACTTGTGGTGGATCTTGGTATGATGGGACACCTTCTCTTTCAATTTTAAGTACACTATGGATTGTTGCAATTGTGCAAAAACTATTAGGAAGCACTTATGATGAGTCCTTGTAGGTCTTCTTATTTCGTTCACGTATATACAAGAATAATTGAGTATTAAGAATGAAGATTGACTAAAAAAAGATGATACCTTGAATTTTTGTTTTTAGTGTTGTTAGAATAATCAACCCATAGTTAGCTACCTTAGACATTAATTAATCCATTTTTGTCTTATTTGCCTAGTTTCCAATATTCCACTCTATGCAAGTTGTCTTCCACATGTCCTAGAAGTCAAACTTTCTAAAACTGAGTCATGGAGCGCTTGGGAAACCTCCTGGAATCCATATTTAGCATATCTACTTTATTCTAGATCCTCACTAGCGCATATCTGCTTTTTCTGCTAAGTTGTCTTTATTGAGATTTATGGCAAAAGGGAAAGTAAGACTAGGTGTAGTTGACTTGTTTTTTTCTCTCATCATCCTCCATTATTTTCTCCTAATAAAATCATGTATGAGTTGTCTTTCCATCACTTATTATCTTTCCTACTTGACTTTTCCAATTCGTGAGCCTCTAGGTAGATTTGGAAACTGCTTTATGCACCTATGGGGGATTTGACTAGATTTAGTAAGCCTACTTTTTGACTATTTCAAATGGAATCCTTATGCATTCAAATATCTCATGTAATTATATATTGCAGTAGCCTATGAATTCATAAGTTTGGCTATTGTACACTTATTCAATACATATTACTGTTATGCTCTAATTTCAGTCTCCTTTGTGTGTAAAATTGCATGTTTGATTAGCAATTTTGTGAGTGCAATTGTTCTATCACTTGGGTTCAATTTCCACATGGTATCAAAAACTTTGTAGATAGATTTCTCTCCTTCCATATTGTTATTGCAAGTTCGACATCTTGACTGGGAGCAAATTCTGTTGGTTGAAGGGCATAGTTCAGAGCTATGGATCAATATTAGAAGATCATCTTGAATCCATTTAATTTCTTTGAATGGAAAGCAGAGATGGAGATACTATTGAGAGAAAAGGGTCTTTACAGGGTGACTATGGCAATTGAGGCAGAGCCCAATGCAGTTGTAGAGAAAATTAAATTGCACAATAGGAGGGATGAGGCCTATGGTCTTCTGTGTCTAAGCATATCTAGAGACCTCCTCTTCCATCTTAATGGATTGACATCACCTAATGAAGTGTGGGAGAAGATTGTAGAGATTTTTGGTAAGACAGATGAGATGAGAGGACATCAAATCAAGAATGAATTGATCTCTTTGAGTCCCAGCAGCTTTGAATCCCTCCAACTCTACTTTTCCAAGTTTAAAGCCATTGTTTTGCAGTTAAAACAGTGTGGAATTGAAAAGAAGGAAGAGAATCTAGTTTTGGCCATACTATCAAAGCTTGGCCCTAACTATTCAGTGTTTGTTTTGACCTTCCATGCCACCAAGTTGATAGCTCAAGCCTGGAAGATGCCTAAGCTTGCAGATTTTATGGAATCCCTCACACAAGAATAGGATTTATGGTGATGATGGGCACCATCAAACCTTCCAAAGACCAAGCTTTGGTTGGTGGAGATTCGAGGGTGGATTCAAAAGGCAAGAAGAAATCTAATAAGCCACCTAAGCAAAAGAGAGACAAGAACAAGTCTCAAGAGGAGCCCCAAGGCTCCAAGAAGAACTTCCAGAAGAAGAAGAACAAAGGAGAAATGAGCAAGTGCGCATACTGCAGTAAGGGCTATCACCCTGAAAGCTCCTGCATGAAGAAAAAAATTGACATGATGACCCAACTCCTAGAGAAGAATAACATCTCCCTTCCTAATAGCTCAAAGAAGAGGGAAGGAGGATCAAATTCAGAAGACAAAGAGAGAGTACATGAATTGGTTGCTGGCACATCAAGCTCACCTAGCTTCATCATAGACTCTGAAGCTTCAAGACATATGGTTTCAACCAAGGAGGCATTCTCCTCTCTTGACATGTCGAAAGATCCACCAATAGTGCTGGGAGATGGCTCTCTCACTGACAGTTTTGGCAAAGGAAGGATATATCTTGACCATGGTAAGTTCAGTAATGTATTGTATGTTCCAGGTCTTGCCTCTAACCTCTTGTCAGTGTATCAGATGACCCACACAAGGTCTCCAAAGAAGGTCATATTCTCCCCTGATGATGTTGAGATCACAGAGATCTCAAATGGTAAAGTCATTGCAAAAGGAGCTGTAGATCACACTTCGAAGGTATACATGTTTTCACATTTTCTTCCCTACTCAAACCCCTCTGCTCTTCTGATTCATGCTAATGAGGAAAGCAAGCTTTGGCATGAAAGATTTGGCCATCTTAACTATAAGTATCTTTATGATCTAAGTGAAAAAGAAATGGTCATAGGGTTACCAAAGATTAAATTTTCCAAGGGAGTCTGTCAAGGTTGTATCCTAGGAAAACACCCAGAGCATAAATTTGAGAGAGCTAGTCATGAGAGAACCTCTGCACCTCTTGAGTTGATCCACAGTGATTTTGCTGGTCCATTTCCTCATATGTCAATAAGTTAAGACAAATATGCATTGACCTTCATAGATGACTTTTCCAAGTATTGTTGGGTTTGCTTCCTGAAGCATAAGTCTGAAGTTTTTGGCCTCTTCAAAGTCTTTAAGGCTTTGGTTGAAAACCAATCTGGGAGGAGACTCAAGATCCTCAGATCTGACAATGGTGATGAGTATGTCAAGTCTGAGTTCATTCAATATTGTGAATATGTAGGTATTAAAATGCAGTATTCAATCCCTTACACACCACAGCAAAATGGTGTTGTTGAGAGAAAGAACAGATCACTGAAGGAGATGGTAACTTGTATGATGGAGGCTAAGACTTTGCGACCAAAGTTTTGGGCCGAGACTATAAACTGTGCATCCTATATCTAGAATAGGGTGCCTCATAAACATCTTGATGGTATGACTTCTTTCGAATCTTGGAGTGGGCACAAGCCAGATGTGACCCATTTCAGTATTTTTGGCTCAAAGGCTTAGGCTAGAATTCCAACAGAAAAGAGGAAGGCTTTGCAGCCCCAAAGCCAAGAGTGTATATTTATTGGGTACTCTGAAGGTTCAAAAGGGTACAATCTGATCAACTTGAGCACAAACAAATCCTTCATTGAAAGGAGTGTTCAGTTCCAAGAAGAGCCTTTAGCAGCAGTTGAAGTTTGAGAGTCTTCTTCACCACCAGAACCATTGAATGTAAGTGAAGAGACAAATGAGTTTGATGATTCTGATATGTCTGATAATGATGATTTAATTGCAGATCCTGATAATTCTACAAGGCCAAAATGGGCAACAAAGACCATTCATGCAGCTGGGGAACTAGCTGGAAATCCTAGTGATCCTAGGAGGACTAGATCTCAATTTGAGAGTGCCCTGTATATGAAAGACCCTTTGTTTGCAGAGAAGTGCTATCTGATGGTTGAATTAGACCCACAAACATATGAAGATGCAGCACATGATCCAAGATGGCAAACAACCATGAAAGAAGAATTCAGCTCACTCTAGAAGAACAACACTTGGGAACTGGTTGATCTTCCCCCAAGGAGGAAGCTAGTTCAATGTAAGTGGGTTTTCAAAACTAAGTTTTATGCTGATGGTTCACCTTTGAAATATAAGGCAATATTTTTAGCCAAGGGCTACTCATAGGTACATGGCATTGACTACAATGAGACCTTTGCACCAGTGGCAAAGATGGACTCCATCAGGCTAGCCTTAGCAATTGCAATTTCGAAGCAGTGGTAGGTACATCACATGGATGTGAAGTGTGCTTTCCTGAATGGAGATCTTACTTAAGAGATTTACATGTAGCAGCCTCAAGGGTTTGTGTCTAATCCATCTTTTGTGTTCAGGTTAAAGAAATCATTGGATGGGCTTAAGCAAGCCCCCGGGGCTTGGTATGCCAAGATTTATGGCTTTTTGCTGTCATTGAGTTTTGTTCGATGCAATTCTGATCCTAATTTTTATTTGAAGCTAAGTCATGGTTCTTTGATGATTATTGTCTTGTATGTAGATGACCTTCTAATTACAGGAAGTTCAAAGAAATAAATTGCCTCCTTGAAGGATGTAATGAACCATGCATTTTCTATGACTGATTTGGGGTTGTTGAGCCAATTCTTGGGTCTCAAAATTGCTCAATCCCAACATGAAATAAAGGTACATCAGTCCAAGTATGATTTAGATTTGCTGAACAAGTTCAACATGAAATATTGCAAGCCAAGAAAGACTCCCTTCCTTTTAGGAGTTAAGTTTGAAGAAGCAGGTTCTTCTCCTATAGTAAATAATACACTGTATAGGCAATTGATTGGGTGTTTGCTATACCTTACACACACTCGACCTGATATTTCTTATGCAGTAAGTGTGGCCTCAAGATACATGGATCAGCCTCATGAGATCCATTGGATAGCAACCAAAAGGATCCTTAACTTTGTTCAGGGAACAAGAACTCATGGGATCTTCTACAAAGCTAAATCTGATCTTGATTTGATTGGGTTTACTGACAGTGATTGGGCAAGTGACAACACAGATCGAAAGCCAACATCAGGATATGTGTTCATGCTTGTTGAAGGACCAATCAGCTGGTCAAGCAAGAAATAGAGTGCCATAGCACTCTCATCTACAGAAGCAGAGTACAGAGGAGTTGTAAATGCAACAACTCAATGTTTATGGTTGCAGGGGATACTTGGTGAGCGTGGCTTTGAATCAGAGTTTTCAAATATTATCTATTGTGATAATCAGAGTACCATTTGAATCTGCAATGATCTAGTTCAGAGACAGAGAACCAAACACATTGAGATCCATATGCACTACATCAGACAACTTGTGCATGATGGCACCATTCACCTACTCTTCTGTGCATCTTTAGAACAAGTAGCAGACATCTTCACCAAAGTTTTTTGTGAGAAGACATTCAACAATCTCAAATCACTATTGGGGATTGCTGATCATGCTGTGAAGCATGATTGATGACAAGATTTTCAAATTTAGTTTTAATGTCCATGTTTAAGGGAGGATTTTCCCACTGGGTTTTTGCCTCTTTCCTTGGTTAAATGGACATGCAGTATGTAAAGGGTGACTAAGCCTTATTGCTAGACCCTATAATTTTATGATATTTCACTCATAAGTCAAGCTTAAGGGAGGGTGTTATAATAATCAACCCATAGTTAGCTACCTTAGACATTAATTAATCCATTTTTGTCTTAGTTTCCAATATTCCACTCTATGCAAGTTGTTTTCCACATGTCCTAGAAGTCAAACTTGCTAAAACTAAATCATGGAGCGCTTGGGAAACCTCCTGGAATCCATATTTAGCATATCTGCTTTATTCCAGATCCTCCCTAGCGCATATCTGCTTTTTCTGCTAAGTTGCCTGCTTTATTGATATTTATGGCAAAAGGGAAAGTAAGACTAGGTGTAGTTGACTTGTTTTCTACCCTCATCATCCTCCATTATTTTCTCCTAATAAAAGCATGTATGAGTTTTTTTTTCCATCACTTATTAGCTTGCCTACTTGACTTTGCCAATTCGTGAGCCTCTAGGTAGATTTGGAAACTGCTTTATGCACCTATGGGGGATTTGACTAGATTTAGTAAGCCTACTTTTTGACTATTTCGAATGGCATCCCTATGCATTCGAATCTCTCATGTAATTATATATTGCAGCAGCCTATGACTTCATAAGCTTGGCTATTGTACACTTATTCAATACAGATTAGTGTTATGCTCCAATTTCAGTCTCCTTTGTGTGTAAATTTGCATGTTTGATTAACAATTTTGTGAGTGCAATTGTTCTATCACTTGGGTTCAATTTCCACAAGTGTAAAATGTTTACTACTCTAGGTAAAATAATCAAAGATCTCAAAATTTACAGTTCACACATCAAACTCTAAATAAATGAAATCAATTTCATTTAATGATCAAATAACAATATTCAAACTAAAAATTCTTATACCATGTCAAGTTAAGTAATGCCCAAAATAAAGACTACTATCTAAGGCCAACCACCTAGTAAATGGACATTTGACTTGAATACTTATGTAGATACAATATGATGCATGTGTAGTGAAATATTTGACTAGATAGAAGAGAAATAGAAAAAAAAATGACTCAATTAACCGAAGTACAAACATGAATCCAATTCAATAATTGTCAAAACAATTATTCCCTACTTTAATATTTTAAAATCTTGAACAAAAGAAGCAATCAACCATAGTGATGGGTCGAACCAAGTGAAAAATCAACTAAAGTTAGGTATCCAATACATTTAAGAATCGACCGAAATGAATGGTCGACGAATGTTCAGCATCGACCACCTTTTACAATCGACTACATTTCAACATCAACTAAAGGGAGGGATTGACCCACATTTACAAAAAGACGTCATTGTGATATTTTTTCGACTCTTATATACTTCGACCCGTATGATAAATTGACCAGACCATACTTTCAACCCAAAAATATTTAAACGCGTGCTTTTTCTAGACTTTTAAGTTCATCGACCAATTTGTCCTTTCACAAAGGTTAGTAACTTTTTCTAACACAAATCGATCATTAATATAAAATGATTGGGACATGATAACCCTTAGATGCCAATGCCCCTCAATCCATTTTCATAAAAGCATACTTCAAATATTATTGTATGACATAGGTCTAAATACATAATCGCTTGGTCGACTCAATAGTTTTTCTCCTTCTCGTGTTCTTTTCTTGTAGGGTTTCTTTCATCTCATAACATTTTTGGTTCGAACCATTCCCCATGTGTTGGTGCTATCACCCAGACCCACCCCCTTAAGGAAGGCAACGGTGCTAAGATGTTGAAAGGGCAGCGTTCGACCAACAACTAAGTAAAGAATAATACAAAAGGAAACCATCAAGAAAGACATAATATGGGAAAATGATGTCTAAATCCAATGTTTTCATGTAGTTAATGGGTATTTATACATGGTAAAGATGGTTGGAGCGGTTACATTTGTTTTAGCTAATCATTCATTAAGGTTTCAATTACAAAGTAAGTTTATATATAAGATAATGATGACAATTATGGGGCTCGAAGGATCTTCTCCAACAACTCCAATGAATTCTAGAGTACATATTTGAAATAGACATTGTAAAGGTTAAACCACTCTAAAGTTTACGCTTAGATATTCCTTCATAATTGCCAAGAATAGATAAGTAAATATTCAAGAATTTAACAAAAAACCTATGACAAGAAGACAACCTCCCTGCCAATCCAACAAAAAATCACAACTAAAGTAATAAACATAACTATACCATGAAACTTAAGGTTAACATCAAATAAATAAAATTAGCACCACATATTATCTCTAAGACCTCAATATGGTATAATGATCTACAAGAAATAAATTTCATGCCTTGACATTACAAAAATTTCACAAAAACTTGGAATTTGTGTTTAGGTCATGCAGGAATTTTGTGTTTGCTTCTTGGCTATTTGAATGATAACCTTCTAACAAGTCCAAAATTTGAGAGATCGTAAACCATTTTAGTAGAGAAAATTGGTAGGATAAGTACCAAGTATTCCAAGGGTATTAATTCTTCTTTTTCATATACCAACTTGAAAGGTGTATGATTTGTTGATTTTTTTATAGGTTTTGTGGTATTAATAAAGATCTACATGGATATTCTTATCCCAATAATCCTTCTTAGAAACATGACCCTTAGAATATTTTATTTCCCAAACTTTATTTAACGCTTCCATGGTACCATTATTGTGGATGGCAGGGAGATGCATTATAAGCTTGAATCATGAACTCTAGAATGAATGCAATAATGGCTTCCCTAATTAAATCACATCCTTGTTCACTAGTGAGAATCCACAACTGATTAAATCAAATCACAATATTCTCAAACATAAACTTAGCAACAAACTACATAGTGTAGCCTCTTGTTGGCATATTTTAGCCTATTAGGTCAAGTAAAACTACGTAAAGCACATTCTGAATGAAGTGGTTCTAGATAGAGAATAAATGGAACCATGTCATTTTCAATGGCTTGCAAAGAATCGTATGTCGTGGTATGCCATGGGTGCATATGGCATGGAGGTGCACCCATGGGCATTGCACATTGACAATGATAGTATTAGGAAAGCCTTAAAGAATCTTCTATATGGTGCTTAGAATCCATTGATTAGGTGAATACATCACACAAAAGTGTGGTTTGATTATCAAAGTCAATATATTTTAAGTGAGACACATGCATACAAGGATTAGGGAATACACTAATGGTGTATCAAATCCCATCTATTTTTCTTATGTTTTTTCTTCCTATATTCAACATAAATTTTTGAATTTAAAGTTTATTTTGTTGGAATTGTAATATGGAGTTGCCCCAATCAAAACGACGGGCCTAAAAATCAATCTATAATGTCAAAACAATTTTTAATATTTTCATTATCAAAATGACTATCATACTTTTATCATTGAATTCAATCAAGTTTTTCTACATGAAGAGGACTATTTACAACATTATTACTCTATGCCAATCCCAAGTTTTTCCATTGTGATTTTTTGTTATTATTCCATCCAAAAATTATTTATGCACATTTCCTTTATCAAGATCACATCAAAATCATTATCATATTTTCATTCTTGAATTCACTCACTCAAATTTTTACATGGAAAGGACAATTTGCAACATTATTACTCTATGCCAATCCCAAGTTTTTCCATTGTTGATTTTTATTATTCCTCCATCTAAGAATGAGTGATCGACAATTGGGACAAGTGGTTTTCACTTACTCTACAATAAAAATAGTTAGTAAGTATTACTTCTCCCAATTTCATAGTCGATACAATCTACATATTCTCTCAAAGACGATTTATTTAATCTATATAACATAATACTAAATTATGATGAGATTTAAACTTAAAGGCAAGTTGGATGTTTCTTTTCACCATGTGAAGATAAATATCATATGAAGGTGAGTTGGATGATTCTTTTGGAGATTTACTCTATATCAATCTGAAGATGGAGTGAACTATTTTGATGAAGCTTGCTAAGTTATGAATGCCATTTAGTAGTGGCCAATTGAGATTTGATGGAATTTTCATGGGAATAATGTTGAGTTGATAATAGTGGCACATGATAATTTCATAAATCAAATCTTTCTTCTCAAAATGCACACTTGGAAATAGCATAGATTGGGTTAATACTCATAATACTTGGTAAGTGTTTTAAATTGCCCTTTTATTTGGTGAGTTATTTAAAGTTTTCTTTCAAGTTGGATTAAAAACTAGTATATTATTCAATTACATAATTACAAAAAATTAAATATGCTGTTTAAATATATCGTTCACCATCCTATCAACTTTGAAACATGATTTGTATGATTAAAATCCCCTCTAAACATTTAAGCAATGCTTAGTACATTTTGAAGGTTTTCTTCCACATTGCCTAGTATAAATGGGTGGTAGTTATTTCAATCAGTCTTACTATAGTATTTATCTCCTTAAAGTTGATTTATTAGATCATAAATAGGAAATCATGGACACCCATTCTTGATTGTGATTATGTTCAAGAGTTGATAATCCACATACAATCTCCATTTTCAATCCTTATTTAGAACTAGAACTATTGTGAATCCATAAGGTAATGACCTAAGCCAAATCTATCCCTCTTGCAAAAACTCTTGAATTCATCAAATTAACTCCTTGTTTTCCAACACAAAATCCCTATATAGTGCCTCATTTGGTAAAACAACTCCTTATTTTAATTTATTGGAGAATTGAATTGTACAACTCAAAGGAAATCCATAGAGTTCTTTGAACAACTCAAAGTAGTGCTACAATCACTTGTTCAAGTTATTTTATTCTTTTGATGTCTTCATCCATAAATGGTAGGACTATGTTCCATCCATCTCACTAATATAGATATATTATGGTGGACTTAATATTGTATGTCTCTGTAATTGTTTTGAAGTATTTGATTTGGAATAGCTCAAAGGGGATGGATGTAGGAAATTACCACACCTTGTACATAGAGTGTAATGTAATGACGAGTGTTCTCACATGGTCTAATCAAAGAATAAAAATATAGGAGAGAGAATGCATAGCAAATCATGCCAACAAACATAGCAAGGAAACTGATGCAATTGTCAATAGGCTCTTAAGATTTTCATAGTACACAAGAAATGAAATAAAATCTTGTGATATATCAATTGGAATATTGGGTTGTAGATACCAACCAATATATTCATAAATAAATTCTAATGGTGTTGGATTTCCAATAAAGAAATAAACAACTTTACATCCACAGATATATTTTACAGTGAACATGACATTAGTTTAAATTTTAAGGTTTTACAGTTAAAAGAATCCAAGGACTTGCTATGAAATTTTCATTTTCATTCAACACTCACACTTGTATTGGTAAGTCCCCTTTTGAAACTTGATTTGTGTCTTTGCCACCCTCACCGTTAAATGTTGTATATGGACAAAAAATAGGTGTGATGGTAGACACCACAGAAGAAGTATTGAAGGATGAAAATTTCATTGAAAATATTAGGAAATCCATTTGCAAGTAAACGAAACATTGAAGAATTCATAGCAAAAGTATAAGGCCAAACATGGTTATCACATAATTAAGAAAACATTCAAGGTGGAAGATAGTGTTTACATCCAAACAAAGAAAGGCCATAAGGTCCTAGTAAGAATAGCAAGGCTTAATGGTCTGATTCTTTTGAAGTGTTGGAGAAGGTGGGTGATAATGCGTAAATAGTCGATCTTCCCCCATATATTCGTAATTACTCAATAGTGAAAGTAGAGAATCTAAAACTCTATGAGCTTTCCATGTTGGAATGGGAAATTGATGAAAAATTCTTACCTACTGTAGAGGACATATCACCAAAAGATTAAGAAGATTTAGCAGATGACATAATTTTATAGAATAAGTCCAGAACAACAGATGGGGAAACATGAACTCTACCAAGTTGGGTTAAAATCATAAATTCCAAGCAAGTCCAAATAGTACTCCAAACAGAAGATAGAAGGAAATATTCCTCACCTCCTCTACTAAAATATTTTGGGGACCAAAAACCTCTCTTAATGAAGAGGTACGATCCAAATGGATCATTATATAATTTTCATATATTTTGGTATTTTATGGGTAGAAATTTCAAGTTATTTTCTTGTAGGGCCCAATATATGAGCAGGTCCCACTTTGGTGACTTAGGGTCCAAAACCTTTTGGATATCATTTGAGGCATTAAATAAAAAATTTAGGAGTCAATTTTATTCATCTATATCTTATCCTCTCAACATTATTTTACACATCAATAACTTTCGAATGATAAGAAAATCACCTCAGTTGGAGTTTTTATGTGAAAGTTATGCTTGCTACAAGTTGACCTATCCTGATGGCTACCATGTTATTGAGTGGATGTCACTTTAAATTCCATTACTCATAGATGCGGATCTATTCCCATGTGAACTTTAAAGAATATTCTAGAGGGGCCAAAATACTAATATTAATTCAAGGTTAATGCATACAAAAAGCATAACCCTAACTATATATTGCAACGTACCCCAACTCCACACAGCCACACAGATAATAATTGGTGGCTAAATGCACTAGGGAGCGTTGAATGGTCTCCAATATTTCTTAATTAATTAATCGAATCAACAATTACCATGAGCCATAGATCACTTAAAGAATAAAATACTATGGAAGCATAGAATTAAAAACCATTTAAATATCTTAAACAAATAAATAAATCACTGATTAAAAACTATTAATAAAAATAAATTCAATGTTAAATAACCCATAAATAGGATATGACAACTTAAATCTACTTCTTCAATCTAAGCCCGTCGATCCCAATTTAAAATAGACACCTCCGATTTTATGATATCAGAGGTCGAGAGTCGGCTCATAAAAATTGAACAACACAAAGTCATTGTCGACTCCCGATCTCCCGTCCTTAGCATGTTGGAGATTAGGAGTTGGAACCAAACAAACCCTCCCAACTTCCAACTTCCAATGTTGGTGGTTGAGAGTTGGCACTTAAAAATGAGAAACAAATTCATAACTCTCAACTTTCGACTTTCGACGTCGGCAGTCGAGAGTCGACACTCCAAAATGAAAAACGTAATCAATGCTCCTGACTTTTGACTTCTATAGTCGAGAGTAGGCATCGATACACTAAACTTCAAAAGGACAGTCCCGACTTCTAATTTTTTATGTCAGCACGTCAGAAGTTGGGAGTTGGAACGAATTTGACAAACACATCAGCAAATACCCATACCTTTGATATTTGACATTGGCATGTCATAAATCGGGAGTCGACACAAACCCATCAATGGTCATGATTGACGGTCATGATCATTAGGATTCTCAAAGGAAAATACTTAGCCATTTTTATAAAAATTGGCTAAGGAAAATACTTAGCCATTTTTATGAAAAATGGCCAAGGAAAAACATATAAGAAAACTAAGGGGTTTTCGTTTTGAATTTGGCATTGAATCCTTGTCCTGAGGACACCAATCAAGCTCAAAATTTGACATGTAATCACACCTAAATTAAGGGAGGAATTGAGGCAGACGTGCCTCGAGTTAGACAAGCAGAAATAGGTTTTCCCAAATATTGTAAACATTCCCATACAAGTAAAAGACTAAATCACGAGTCTAAAAATTAACAAAGAAACTCCAAAAGCTTTCACGGTCTTTCATCTCCTTCTGAACAAAACTCAAAATAGATTTAACATAAATGAATTATCAATCTTCATGCAAAAATTGAATACTCCAAGGAACAAAAAATTCACTAATAAAAATAGAGATGTACTTCTTATTTCCATTACATATAATCTTCAAGAATTGAACATACCAAACAAATGGCCTTCTTAATAACCTCTTCCATATACAAGTTTAAAATAGAGAATGATTAATAGATTGTGGATAAATCATAGCCTTCAATGGCTTTGCAAGCACTCATGAAGTCTTCATGCATTCTACCCATAACACTCTAACATATTACAAATAGAATTGTGAAACCGGCTCACAAACAGAGCATGACTTAATAGTTAACATAAACAACTTTCAACATGAATGTAACATCAAAATAAAACATATGCCTATGATTTTTTCTTCTTAGTTAAACCATCTATCTTTATGCCATTGTAACTTTGTAATATTCATGGATTCATTAGATGAATTGTACTTTAAATATATATTTATCATACATGATAATTGAACAATAAATACTAACTTAAATCTTCACTTAATTTATCATTGCAATAATCCTCACAATAATTGACCAATTTCTAGCATTAAACACAAACAATATATACAGAAAATTCTTTCCCACAATAAGCTATGAATACAATTTTACAATTTAATAATGAACATCAAACACATATATGGAAAATAACTAGTTGGAAACTAGCTGCGTGGTTGCCACGCTCCACCCAACCACATGTATCCGCCCAGCCTATATTATTTTAGCACTCAAATACCACCTCGGCTAGGACTTGTGGATTCACCAAAGGACTCTTCCATTAACCAAGTTTTAAATCACCATAGGATTTTCACTCAACTTCTCCTCACAATTCAAAGGAACTTAAGCATATACACAAACATCTAGGAAAACATGCAGGCTTCAGTCAAGTCCATGCCAAACAATACATTTACCACTCTGACTTCATTCACATTGCACCACAATGAAACTCATCGGTGTTGCTCAGTGTTTAGTAAATCCATCAGAGTAATTCATGTACAATTTAACACTTTCATAACTCCAAGACAATTGTCAATTACCATTCATATTATGGTTAAGGTAAAACTGTTAAATCTATTCAAAAGAGAAAGTAGTTCAGGGGTCTTAGGTTCATCTCCATGCATTCTTGGTCAACCAACGACCTCCTTGGTTATGTTCTCCATCTCTTATTTATACTTCATGCACCATACCCTACTCCCTTCTATGCACCCCCTCTATGCACTGTGTATATCCTCAATAACAACACCACACCCCTCTCCACATCATTGTCTGATTACTTAAACACATTTAGCAAATCAACAGGTTTTTAGGGAATTAAACAAAGGTTTAAGCTTTTAAACTAGGAAAAGGGTCTTTCTTTTGGTTCACGAGGTCATCTAGGGTTAAAACATGACCCACTAGGCCATCTACAGATCCCCCCCTTACCTCTCCCCTAGTGCATCCACCTGTCCCCCATGTCTTCAACGTTTTGGCCACTGTCGAAGCTATTTTTTATATTTATTAATTAAAGTAAAAAGGATACAATTATTCATCCATAAAGGAAATTGTATAACAACATTACATCATACTTTCATGAGTCTCAATCTAGGGTATTGCATATATGGTTATCATGCCGCAAGGAAAAAGGGGTCCATTTTTATGGTATTGTTTATTGTTCAGTAGTTTAGCAAAGCTTCTAGGAGTGGGGCATTGCATCATAACAAAGGAAGTATGTGATCTTATAGTAGTCATACTGCCCAAATATTCCATATTAACTCCATAATCAGTTCATCTTTCTTTGTATTTACATTTCATAAATGAGATGAACAGAGTAGAACAGAGGTCTCACCTTCTAGCTATGTTTCTCTCACATTCAAATTTCCAACATACATATTCTATTCATTGTGTGGATGGTGTATTATTCTCTTATCTTCTTTAATTTTAGTTTCAATTTATTTGAGTATTTCATGCATTAAGATGGTAAATTATATAAAATCTAAAATCTAAAGTAGAACATTGTACAATAAAGGATTTCAGAATTGTAATCTCTATTGTGACAAATTGTTCTAATGGAATAGATCATAACTTTTCTAACTTCATAGTATATATGTACAATGAGACTTCAATGTCCTTCTGCCCATAATTAGAGAGTGTCACACTCTCTTTATTTGGTATGAGGACAAACAAAATGAAATGGATAAGATTTGATAAATGTTTTAGCTTCAAAATTGAAAGAACTAAGAAGGCTGTCAAGTCTTTCTACATTTTCAATGTGTAATCTTGGTCAGTTTTAACAAGTTTGTATTGGATTAAGCATCACTAGTGGATTACAACAATCCTACATATAAATATTCTCAAAAAGCACGCTTGACATACATCTAATGGGATAATATCAAACTCTACTTTCTTAATGTAATCAACTGAGATTAAAAACTTTACTTTGCACCTATGATAAGTGTGTAAAAAATTATTTCCACTAATTGAATGGTTGTAGGTACATTGTGCTTCTACAATATCATTTATAAGATAAGATCAAATTATCTATCATTATTAAATATTACTGTCGTCAAATAGAAATTTCTTGATTTGGATATTGATAGAAAAGAATTTCCCATGCTCTATACATGGAATATGTATGTCTACCATCAAGTACATTTCTTTTGTCATATTGTCAAGCAATGTTATTTCGTTTTCCCTATTTTTTCACAAATGGCCTTGACCATTTCTCCAAATGAACTCCACGATTCATCCTTAGTATTCCTTCTAAGATTTCAATAGTTGCAAACATGATCATTCCTCTTTCTTCTTGCATGTTCCATCCTTGTTTTGGAGATTTGAATTTGGTCTTTTGCTGCACAAACTTGTTGAGTAGCTTCTTTTACACTCCATCTTTTGCAATGTTCCTTTTTCACTATTGGATTATCTCCAACAACATTGCTAAGATTTCTCTAATTGATCTTATCATTTGTGAGCCTAACATTTTGACAAGATAATTTAATTGTGTGTGTTTTGAACACCTCCAGTTTCTTCTAAATGGGTATTATCAATACACTGATAAACTTGGTTTCCAACTTGTTTTTTTTCCCATTGCTTTAAGCCCATTGGTGTAGTGGGGGAGCTCATGCAAACTTCAAAAAAGTAATCTAAATATATTATCTAGTCATCAAATGAAGTAACACCCATTTGCTTGTCATAAAGTAAATATCAACGTCCATTTCCACTTTGAAAGAAGAACCCAAATATGGCATTTAATGTCTAGTATCTTGTATTGCTACATGATGAAATTATAAAATTTATAACAAATAAGTGATGCTCAACAATTGTCAATCAAAAGAACCAAATATTTGAGTTGAGTATAACTTCATTATTAGGCATTCTCATACAACTATGCAATTCATACTATTTTTGTATTCCTCTTATAACAAGTAATGACCATAAAATTCATAAAACTTTAAGAATAGTGTACGAGACAATATGCTCTAATACTAACTTAATCAATGTATATGCCTAGCGAAATCAACACAATCTCATATGAATAGTAACAATGTATATATGATGTGCATACATGATCAATATATCATTGCTTGGTAAATATGATACCAACAATCATCTTACTAAAAATAAAGTTTAAAATCTGTAATACAAATTAAAATAACAAATTTAATTAGAAAATTATAAACTCTAAACATTAAATAAAAATTACGTATCTATGGTTGTGACATAATAAAACACGAAAAATAACCAAATAACCAAGTGAACAAAATCACCATGCCCAACCCCATTACAATTTGGTAGAGGTGTATACATAAAACTATCAAAAATATATGAAATGATCCGTAAACAATTTATTTATAGCTAACAATATACTAGTGTACAAGAGCCGAGAAGATGAAGAGGCATAATATACTCGTGTACACGAGCCGAGAAGATGAAGAGGCATAAATAAAAAACTAAGATATTTTGTTATGATTTTTAAGTTTGCTACAAAATAGTTTGTTGAATTTTCCATTATCTTCCATTCACATAAGATATTTATATTGGATTAAGTTGTAGAGTTTGGAGCAAAAAATGTGTGATTAAATTTTTTATTATTTATATAAGATATTTATATTGGATTAAGTTGTACAGTTTGGAGCGAAAAATGTGTGATTAAATTTTTTATTATTTACATTTAAAATTTGTGAATCTTGAAATTGATTTTTAAATTTGCTAGAATGTTGAATTTTTTATTCACATCAAATAGAAAATAGTTTGTTGAATTTTTTATTCACATAAAATAAAAAATAGTTTGTTGAATTTTTTATTCACATAAAATATTTATATTGAATTAAGTTGTATTGTTTGGAGTAAAAAAATGTGTGATTAAATCTTTTATTATTTACATTTAAAATTTGTGAATCTTGAAATTGTTTTTATGATATCAATATATTTTTATATTATATAATAAAATATAAATGTATAAATAAATTGAATTGTCACTTTGAATGTTAACACCACAACCACTACGATGATTAAAGGAATATCATAATTTCTATTGATTATGTGGTTTTTAAGCTTAATATTTGGAAAAGTTTTTAATAATTAAATAATTAAATATTATTAAAAATAACTTGTAGATTCAAATCAAATTTAAAACATTTACAACATATAAAAGTATACAAATTAGATAAATTAAAACTCTTCACTTTAAAAAAGTTTGCATCTTGAGAGATTTGATTCCTTTTATTGGGGAGAAGCTGCATTTTACAGTCAAGATGATGTAACTCCTTCTATGCCTATCATGGAGCTAACATGTGTCCTTTAAAAAAATAAAATATTATAAAAAAGTAAAAGGTTTGCATCTTCCTACATTTGATTCCTCTTATTGGGCATAAAAGATGTGTCCTTTAAAAAATAAAATATTATAAAAAAGTAAAAGGTTTGCATCTTCCTACATTTGATTCCTGGGCATAAAAGATATTGTACAGCCCAAAAAGGTGAGATGCAACTCTTTCCATACTCCTCATGGAGCTGACATGTCTTCTTTAAAATAATAAAATATTATAAAAAAAATATTTCCTTAAATCACTCATGGAGCTGACATGTCTTCTTTAAAATAATAAAATATTATAAAAAAAATATTTTCTTATGTCTTCTTTAAAATAATAAAATATTATAAAAAAAATATTTTCTTATGTCTTCTTTAAAATAATAAAATATTATAAAAAAAATATTTTCTTAAATCACTCATGGAGCTGACATGTCTTCTTTAAAATAATAAAATATTATAAAAAAAATATTTCCTTAAATCAAATTTAAAACATTTACAGTTAAATATATATATATATATATATAATACACAAATATCCAAATTAATCTAATGAATAATTATAGTATTTATAATTTATAAAAATATTTTAATTATTTCAGCTTATTAATAATTAATAGTTATACATGTAGCCTTCGCTCTAAGCAAAGCATCCAAATAATAAAAAAATAAAGTTAAACTTGTTTCGACGCTTCAGGAAAAGAGTTTTGTGCAATCTATCCCGAGTCCCCACGAAAAAATAAAAATAAAAATTAATGAAATTCTAAATAAAGCCGCCGAATCAACCATTAGATGGAACTAAGCGCATAAATAATTAATTTAAATCGATCATAACCGATAAAGATGTAGCGTTGTATAATCGTCACCGATGAATTTGAGGAGCGATTCCTGCGATTGGGATAAATCTCATCTAATCCTAAAATTTTATTAAAAAATAGTTTGATGATATCAATAAAAGATATTTTAGAAAATTCAGATTCAGATTGCCGAGACACAAGTATGATCAGATTCACAAAGGATTTCCTTTTTGGATTGCCTACATGAATCCATGGTGCTGCCGGTGGCCGGAAGCCTGGTCACACCTTCCATGCAAACTGTGGAATTGATGAATGTCTACAGAATTCTTTAACCAATAATTTTGTCTGTTTAAAACAGCGGGGGTAGAGAGATAAAGAATCTGGGAATGGAGATATTCTCGTATAAATGAGGGAAGCACACGCTACGATTCGATCCGGGGCTATTGAGGTAAACAGCCACCGGATTATGGCTGAAATACAGCCCAACGGACCATCTTAAACCATTATCAAACCCTATGCCCCATTTTCAAAAAATGGCGGTGGCAGTCGCGTGCCCATTCCATGCTTGTTGCTCAAATACAGGCATGAAGATTTGAACTCAATAATGAATACACAGTTGAAGAAATCATGGCAAAACTAAAATGAAATCGGCCTATATCGCATGAAAGATCCCCCCACATGCAGAATGCCTCAAAGGTAGCCCGGCTATTAGTCGAAGCTCTTTATAACGTTCCATGTCAAAATTCCTCTTCTTCATCAGGCGTCTCTGCGTGGTCTTGAAGCGAGCGTGGAAGAAGCCCTCGAATGTGGGATCAGTGGAAGTGGTAAGGAAAAACGCATAGCCTGCTAAGAAATAAGTGGAGGTGAGGAAGAAACAAATAGGTTCCATCACATCCCACGACAGCTCCCAGAAGGTGAGCCGCATTAAATATGCGGTCTGGAAGCTCATGAAGCCTAATCCGCCCCATAGCTCTCGGCGGACTATTTTCTCGGCCTCCGCGTCTATTTCCGCCTTTTGCTTCTCCATTTCCTCTAGCTCTTCGCTGCAAGGCTCGTTTAATAGAGGCAAGATGTCCTCCATAACCCTTGCAACCTGCAAAAACGGGAGCACAAAAATTAGAAACCTAACAAGAACAAGAATTAGAAACCCTGACAAGAACAAGAACTTTTAAAACAACAGAAGCTTCACAGGTTTGAGGATCAAATCTGCTACCTGATCGGGCCGGAGATAGACACAATCGCCGATTATGAAAACCTGCCCGGATTTATCAAGCGATTTCACAACATTCTTCGCATCCTCCTCACCAGCGTAGTCCATACAAATCTGCAATAATTCTTTGCGGGAAATGCAGGCATTGGGGATCTGACGCAGTGTTTTTCTGAGATCATCCATCTGGACGAGCCTCAGCAGCCTCTTTCCTTCCTCCGCAGATATCTTCTCTCCCGGCGGGCGGACGACATCCATAAACAGGTGGTCTCCCGCAGCTTTATTCAAATTCTTTAATTCATTCCCCCAGCCATCGCCATGGATCACTGTCTGGCGGACACGAGACTGCGCGGGTATAACTACTGCCCGTTTCTGCAGAAACCACAGATCGAACCTCTGGAACTCAAGGGGTTCCCAACATTGGGCAGACATATTGCCAGGAAGGGCATTCTGAACTTTGCGGAATAAATGTCGACCTTCAAAGGCACTGCCAAGCAGTCTCCGAGAGGCCATTGATCCGACAGCCGCAGCATAAATTTGAACAGAAACGGTCAGAATACGAGAATTCGAAGAACAACCCCCGGGCCCCGGTTTTTATATGACCTAATGACTCAATCGCCACGAATGCTGGGCTCAAGGCATCTATTCATTGGTATGGTAAAAATAAATAAATGATATATCCAGTTGCCTAGTAAGTGGATTGCCAGATTATTATATTTAATGTTCTGCATACACAGGTGTTCCTCTCTCCATGCTACCAGCTGAATGTTTCCCACCACGTCTCCCTAGGGACGGAGTGTGTGTGTGAATTAATGAGTTGTAACGACTGTCTATCCTCTCCAGAGAGATGAGATTGATGACGTGGACACACCTAGACACGGAATGAATGCCTTGTTCAATTTTCAAAATCGATATTATTTAGGACCCAAAAAATGAGGGTAAGGATTACGCTACGTGGCTCTTCTTGATTTTTTTGGCAAAGTGATAAAATAAGAGAGTTGCGTTGCCATCTTGGTGGCCTAAAATGTGTTTGGACAAATTCCATTCTTGGAACCTTTGTGACTTTGCACTTGCATGTTTTAAAAGAATCACTATACGAGTTGCAAAACTTTAACGGGGAGTGGCATATTCTCATTGAATTAGTAAGGGAATATGAGAGCTAAAATAAGTAGCTCGCATTTGTTCTCGTGACTTTTTTCCTCACTTATTTTAGCCAAGCTAAAATAAAGTAGCTCGCAAGTGCTCTGGTTACTTTTTCCTCACTTATTTTAGCCAACTTAGAAAAGCGTTGTCCTCTTACGGCTTCCACTTGAAGCATTGATTCGGTCTTTAACCTAAAATTTCTAAAAGGGTGCCCAAATGAATGGATATTTTTCCAATCTAAAGAGTAATTGCATGTATGTGGTTGAGAATCAATTTAAAGATTAATTGTTGCAGAAATGTTGTTGGAAATTAAAAGGTGTGAAATATGTTCAAGGATAAACATGAAAATAAATTTTTTATTTTATGAGGAGACATAAATTTAATTTTTTTGTTATTTTTTATTGTGTTACATTAGGTAAGTGATTCTCAAAATGGATTGTATAGGCATTTAGTGATTATAGATTAAGATAAGAAGGTTACCTGGTATAAATCTAAAAATGGAAACTTTTAAATAAATAGTTGTATTGCTAGTGAATGATGGAAAACATCTTTATTGACATGACAATATGTTAAATTTCAACCACACTAAGAGAATGACTGAGATTAAAGTTAACATGGATCATAAGATAAGATAATAAAAGTGATAATCTTATATTGGCAATTTTGAATAAGTGACCATTATCATTATAATGGAAGACATCTTTATTAACATGAGAATCTGTTAAATTTCAACCACACTAAGAGAATGACAGAAATTAAAGTTAACATGGATCATAAGATAAAGATAATGAAAGTGATAATCTTATATTGGCATGGACAATAAGATAAGATAATAAAAGTGATAACCTTATATTGGCAATTTTGAATATACGACCATATAATGCTCTATACAAGTAGATACACAAGATAATAAAAGTGATAATCTTATATTGGCAATTTTGATTATACGACCATATAATGCTCAATACAAGTAGATAGACATCTAGCAAACATGGGGTGAGTGCAAGCTAATGAGGGTCACTTACGACCATATAATGCTCAATACAAGTAGATAGACATCCAACACACATGGGGTGAGTACAAGCTAATGAGGGTCACTTTTGGCACATTAGATGCAATAGAAAACTGAAAAATTAGGCATCCCTCAACTTAATTGTATTTTTTGAGATACTTACACAAAATATCTTGCTTTGAGTAAACAATATTAAATGTAGGAAATTGAATCACGTTTCCGAATATATAAGGTTTATGTATTGAAAATTTGTATAACTATGTCAAGTTTCATTTTTTATAACACTCACTTTTTATTTTTTAGGCAAAAGATAAGGTATATGTTTTTGTGGGTGCAGCCTTTGAGGACCTAAATGATCCTTTTGGGATACAAAAATTTGCAGGCATGTAGAGAACATATAGCACTAGTACAACACTATTTTTCGAAAATAAAATTAGTAATTTTATTTTTTTTATAATTATATAAGGGATCATTCCTCGAAAATGGTACGTCTTTTGTGGGTGCAGCCTTTGAAGGTCTTAATGAAATAATCATGAAATGGGTTTTTTATAGAATGTAGAGGTTAGTGTCTTCTAGTGCACCATAGAATTTATTTTGAAAACGATTAAGAATTTAAAAAGTTATGGAAAAAACACTAACAACATGTTTTTTGACTTAAGGAGTTAAGACACATTAGAAATTGAAAAAAAATAGGAAAATATAATATTTTTTAATAAAAATTACATATTTAGAATCTACAGAAAAAATGCTATTTATGTTTAAGATTTCGTCAAAAATGATCGTGTGTAGTATACTATAACGAGTGCGTAAACAATGACTTCTTCAGAAACTGGAAGAAATGCCCAATTAGCTATGGTTTATCATATACCATAGCACAGGTTTGGTATTACCGAAACAAATTCCAAACCATACACATAGGACTATTGATGACATGTGAGCAAGTGAATTGGCATGTTTAAATTCAAATTACATTTCCCGCCCTTATATAATTGGAAAACACGTGCACGTTATAGAACTACAAAACACGTGCGCATTATAGAACTACAAAATGCGTACGCGTTATGTAGTTCTATAATGCGCACGTGTTTTGTAGAGCTAAAAATCTAGCACTGTATGCAATATATCAAATGTATGGATAATAGTTTAGAGGGGGTGTTGAAGGGTTAAGGGCCTAGTAGGATGTTGGAAGCTGACATGGGGATGGTCAATAGTTGAGAGGGGGCGGGGAAGGGTCGAGGGCTTAGGAAGATGTTGGAAATTCAAGTGGAGATGGTTAATAGTTGAAAGGGGGTGGAGAAGGGTCAAGGGCCTAGGAGGATGGTGTAAGTTTCAGTGAGTATGGTTAACAGTTGAGAGGGGGTGGGGAAGGGTCAAGGTCCTAAGATGATGTTGTAAATTCAAGTGGAGAAAGATGAATGGAATGAGAACATTATGGGTTACAAGGGTGAAGTGGAGTGGGGATTGAGAGGATTATTAGGAGGAGGAGAGGTGTTGAAGACATATAGGGTTAGAAGCCGTATGCGAGACTTGAGTGACGAAGGGGGATAAGGTGGAAGGGAGGAAGTGGGTGATGGTTTAACGAGAGAGAGGATTGGTGAATGGAAAGGTGGATATGGAGTATTAGAGGAGGAATAGGATGTGTTGGAGGAGAGAGGCGAAGGAGGGAGAAATTGAAGAGATGGGAATGAGATGCGATAAAACAGAGAATAGAGATCATAATGAGGTAGGGGTTTGACGAGAAAGAATAAGTTGAAAACATAGAGGAAGGAAGTATAAGAGAGAGAGAGAGAGAGAGAGAATGATGTGGAGAGAGTGTGAGAGAGAATAATATAGAGAGGGAGGAGGGCGTGTGATGGAGGGATGGAGATAGAGTGAAGGAAAGAGATGGTGAGGGAGTGATAGAAGGTCTGTGTATGTGAGGTTGGCTTGGGGGGATCGACACAAGGAGAGAAAGGGGGCAGGTTCACACACACACACACACATAGAGAGAGAGAGAGATGGTGTCCAAGACAGAGGGTGGAGGGTTGGGCGATGGAGAGAGAGGGAGGTTGTGAAAGAGAGAAACATGGAGAGGGAGGGTGAAAAGAGATAAGTAGGGAGTGATACAAGTTGAGAGTGAGAGAGAGAGAGGATAGGTAGATGAATAATGCCACGAAGGGATGGTAATTAAGGGAGAAGGGAGGAGGATATTGATAGAGGGAGGTAAATAGAAGGTGGAGAGAGAGGGAGAGACAGAGGGAGTTTGTGAGAGAAGGGGACACACACACACATGCATATTATGTGGGAGAGAGGGGGATGGGTGAGTGATAGAGGGAGAGGGGGAGGGGTGATAAATAGAGAAAGAGATAGTGATGGAGGAAAGGATAGTGAGAGAGGTTTATAGAAGGTGGAGATAGATTATGAGATATGGAAGTGAGAGAGAGAGAGAGAGAGAGAGAGAGAGAGAGAGAGAGATTTGTGGGAGAGAGGAAGGGAGGGGTGAGCGATAAAGAGGGAAGAGGGGTGAATGATAGAGATTGATATGGAGGGAGGGATAGTGAGGGAGTTATATAGAAGGTGGAGAGAGACTATGAGAGAGGGGGGGTGAGGGAGTGACACACACACAAATATATATAGAGAGAGAAGGGGGAGGGAGACACACATACACACACACACAAAGAGAGAGAGAGAGAGGGGAGAGGGGTGAGTGATATAGAGAGAGAGTGGTGGAGGGAGGGATAGTGAGGCAGTTATAGTGAAGGTGGAGAGAGGTTATGAGAGAGGGGGAATAAGGGAAGGACACACACACATATATATATAGAGAGAGAGGGGGGGGAGGTGTGAGAAACAACGAGAGAGGGGGGAGGGGGAACAATAAAGAGAGAGTGATGTAGGGAGGGATAGCGAGGGAGGTATAAATAAGGTGGATAGAGGTTTTGAGATATGGGGAGCAAGGGAGGGACACACAAACACGCATAGAGATAGAGAAAGAGAGGGAGGTTGTTAGAGAGAGAAGGGGAAAGATGCACACACATACACATAGAGATAGAGAGAGATGGAAATACAAAGTCAGGGAGGACCAGTGAGTAAGGAATATAGGGATAGTGAGTATGGAACATGTGTAGACATAGATGTTAGAAATATTATTTAGGGATAGAGTCTTGTATTTCCTCCCTTAACCATGTTGAGGCCTTAATACCAATATATAATGCTCAAAACCTCTTAAAGGCATGTGCATATTTTCTTGGAGACCAAGCATACCTTGAGTAGGTCATATGTGGTGCTTCAAGGAATTGTTCATTAACATGGGTGCCTCAAATATTCCATTATGGCCCAAGGAATGAACATATTCCCTCAAACATGTCTAAGAGGTCCCACACCTGCTACTCAAAACCACCTAATTCTACTAACATCCATATTCATAGTCCAAATATACCTATGAGATGGCATGTGTGATTTTTTAAGGCATCCTTCCTATCCACGGATGCATAGAAGCTTTAGTTAGGGCCTAAGGCCATATTTTCCTCCCCTGACTATGCCCATGGCCTTGAGATGCATACCTAGTGCTCAACAAATGATGATGGCATGCATACCCGATTAAGATTCAAATGATTCACTTTCAACGTCACATGTGGTCGTTGGAGGAATATTCCATGTGAAGGGGCCTAATATCTGTACTTATTGCTAAAAATATTCTAATGGAACTAGTATCCCCATTTCAAGGTAAATGAAACCATGGAAGGATATATTGAGGTTGTTCAACACATCACTCTTGGCTCTAGATGGATAGAATCATCTTCTAGGGGCTAAGGCCTAGGTTTCCTCCCTTATTACGTCTAAGGTCCTAAGACACATACATAGTATTAGAAACCCCTAATGGTTCCCATATCCCCATTCAAAACAAAACTATCAACATGAGAGGTCATCTATGGTGATTCAAGGTGTCGTTCATCGACCTTGAGCCCTAAAAGTTGGTTTACAACCTAAAATTAAAGATTTATGTACCAACCATGATTAACACCTTATCCTCCATATCTAATGCTAAAAAAATCCTAATCATGGCCATATCCCAACTTAAAGGTTGAGGATACCCTCAAGAGATCATGTGTGTTTGTTCGGAGTGTTGTTCTTGGCCCTATATGTCTATAGGATTCCTTTAGGGCCTAAAGACTAGGTTTCCTCCATCAACTATGCCTACAGATATGTTTCTAGTTCTAAGAGAATTCTAATGTACTGCATATTCTCTCTTAGATGCAAAATATCACATGCGAAGGTCCTATGTGCAGGTTCAATGCCTTGTTCATGGACCTAAACCCTTTAAAGCTACCTTTAGGACATAAGTCTTGATTTTCCTCCCTCAAGCATGGTCAAGGGACTATGACCCATACTTAGTTCTTAAAACCTCCGAATGGTGTCCATATTACAACACAAAAAAATTATGTTATTGGGAGGTTATGCATGGTTGTTTGAGATGTTGGTCTTGATAATGCTAAAATATTACTATAGGTCTTAAGTCTTGATGATGCAAACTATCATTTTTATTCATTTCCCTAGCCATGCACTAAAACCATATTTTGTGGTTCTCCATAATGCGTACTTGTTTTGCTTCTCCATAATGCGTATGCATTTTGCTTCTCCATAATGCGTATGCGTTCTGCTTCTCCATAACGCGTACACATTTTGTAACTATAAAACGCATGCGTGTTTGTCTCAGCCTAACCTACGTGTCATATGACATGTTAGGCTCGAGCTTAACCAAACCAAGAATTACATAACGCGAGCGCATTGTGTTTTTTTGTATCATGAGCGTGTTTCCTAAAAGTAGCATTGCATCTAAAAGGTCCCTCAACTTCTTTCACACACCCATGGATATATCACATAAAACCATGTTTATCTTATCTTATTCTATGAATGTGTAAGATGTTAACATTTTCCCCAAAAACAACATGAAAGAGGAAAAACAATTTACACAACCTTAAAAAAGAAAATGGAGGAAGTGGAGCACGTAACCACCCTTAAACAATGACTTCCTTATCACTTAAGAGATTCTAAAAATGAAGAAAAATATTTGCAACTTGAAATACTTTTTAACCAAAAAAAAAATCAAGTCAATAACATGATCTTAAATAAGTTGTTGAATGCAATGGAAATGTATCTTAATCTTCTAAGTGAAAACAAATTATAAAATGGACAATATCTTGATCATGATGAGGTACAAACAGAATAAATGTTCAGTTCATCAAAATTGTAGCCTCTAAGGAACTAAAAATGATTCCCTCAAGTCATAGAAGTTGATAAGGGTTTATTGCATTAACTAAGACATTAAGTTGCTACAAATCTAGAGTCTTTCTCAAAGTTTTTCACTTTTTCCACATTGGGTTATGTGGCACTAGATTGCCTCAACCATAGGTGTGTGTCCAACATACATCTAATATAATTACATTATTCCTTTTCACTTAAGGTATGCCCATAACTATGCCTTAAGATACAATTTGTTAGATATTCAACCAAATTCAAAACAACCAAGTTCTTCTAACAAAAGACACACCTCCAACCATGGCCTTAAAGCAACCCATTTCTACTTTAGCACATAGCTAATATTCATAAATACTTAGCCATCCATAACAATGTAGCTTGAACAATAAAATGCAAGAAGAATAAAGAGACCACAACACAAAATATTGGTTGAACCCAATGTAAATGCCTAATCATTGTTAATATGAAAAATGTTTCAAATGTACAACAAAGGAGTGTGTCCTTCCACTTATGTATCTTTACAAATATATAAATAAATCAAGGTACCACTTCCTATTTCCAAAAATAATTACTCTAACCCTCAAAGCATCCATGGATTTTCCTCTTGCAATTCCCTTTCCTCACTTATTGTAATATCAGTCTAGCTATACAATGCCTTAAACACTTACTGAATTGTCAAAGTCCTTTTCGAAAATTGCATAAGACTCAACCAACATCCAAGTTAATCATAGTGCCAAAACCTATATTTTGTACCTCAAAACTCCTTTCCCACTCACTGAAGGATCACTCCTTAATTTCCATCCTTACCTGAATTAATGGCTTTGCATAATGGATTCATCCTCTTTATTTATTGGAAGTTTCCTTATTGTTTCCTCCTTTTAAGGTGCCTTGCAATCCACTCCAGATTCAAAGTAAACCCAACTTTCAATCCAACCAAGCATTCACCAAATATTTGGAACAGTCATCACCCTTGGGTCCACATGTTCATTTCATGTTCCCAAGGCATCCCAATTATCTCATGTGTCTAGTGATTCAAATGATCTTGAATGGTGTTAAAGGTGCCTCTTACCATTCCTTAAGATGCACATCATACCGAGCATTTGTCAATCCAACTTGTATAGGGCACCCAAGATCACAAGCGCTCATGCTTGAAAAAAAAGGTGTTGCACCAACAAGTCAAGGAACTTATGCCTAAATAACCAATCAACCAAGCAATCATTTTCATCTAAGACACCATGTGGTCTCTCTAAGAAACCCCAATTAGTATAACCCTCTTCTTGATGCCATATATAATATCAAAATGTGTTTTAATCACTAGTTTAACATTTTAGTTATTTTTTTGTAAGTGTGCATTTGTATTAATCAGTAAAAACAAAAAATTACATTCAAAGATACATTATGGACATAGTAGTGGGGTGGTCTAAAACCCACCACCCCAGCTAGTCAAAACTATAAACATGTATTTTTATCTTTAAGGATTATGGCACAAAAACCCATATAGAAGATGGGGGCTGAGTACTAGACTTCAAAACACTTATAAGTTTCATAGACAATTTATACAGTTTTCTAGAATTAAAATAAAAAAGCAAAGGAACGGAACTTAGCAAGAAGAATATAGGTAGACCAACCAGGTTGTGGGTTCTTCAACAACACCAAACTCAGAGGTCAGGTTTTTCCTCAATGATAGGGAAACCCCCCTGAAAATATTCACCATTCATATTTTATGGTTGCTTAACAGGAAGAGGAGAGGATTTGCAAACAGGTACCTCAATATCACGGACACGCTTGTTGCTCAGCTGTGTGATGGTGGAAGGTACTGGAAACAATACAGTTAACATGATGGGCATTGCCAGGACCTAGCTTCTGTACAAAGAAGCCGTAGGTTCCCCCGTAACGCTGTCACTACCCCCTTCATGATTTTATGGCGTGTAGAGACCCAATGCAAGGCGTTTCCACTTTGAAGTTGCATCTCGCTTATTGAGTTGAGTATCAAGTTCAATAAGTCTAGTTTTAGCTTGGATAACCGAACTGCGAGTGTAATTCCAAGTACTAACCATTTCTTCCATTAAGGATCCCATCATATTCTTAACAATCTAATAATGGTTGAGATGTCCACCCCCGATACCTATGGCCAAGTGTTATGTGACCAAACAGGCTTCCCACTCATCTATCAGTGTGCGCACCGTCATGGAAACACCTGTTTCATACCCATCTTTCTGCCTCAGACTTGAGTTCTATTGTGTGTGACCTCTGCCAATGCTACCTTGGTGAGGGGTGCCGCATTGAAGGGACATGGTAGAACAATGAATCAACTTGTCATTGGAGTCTGTACTAGCTCTCGACCTCTCTATCGAATGATGGAGCATATAAGAACTGGTGTGCCAATCCAACCGCATGGATGGATCAATATGAAAATGGGAACATACAATGAAATTATCCTGATATAGAGGTCAAGGATGATAATGCAGGTTAGAGATAGGTGTGGAAAAGACCAATAGGGCATCCGAAGACGAACCAGAAGGAGTTGTGGTAAGCCAGAGCCGAGCACAAGAATAGAAGATTATTCCAAGAGACTTACCTCGCAAGAGACATAAGTCAGTCGATAGCACAGGTAAACGCAGAAGCCATTAAAGGATATTTAAAGCTACAATGACCCTTCCAACGCTCGATGAGACATAGAAATAGATATTCCATCCCTCGATGCAACTGCCTACCCATCTCCGAAAAGGGTGATTGAATTCCAAGACCCTCCTTCTGCGCCAACTAGAATGTCTGCATCGTCACCTTCGGTGGGCATTAAATGTAGCTTGAGGGGATAACAAGGGCCCTTATTGCGAGGTCCCACTCTGTCAACCCACATCTCGAGGCCATTAACGCCTTCATTTGGATGTGTGGCACCCGCATTGGGGTGTTTTTAGTTATTATTTTTCATTAGTCACCTCTATTTCCTAAGAGTTGTAACACTTATGCATTATTTATATGCATACTTTCCAAATTAAATATCATTGATTGAATAATACAAATATATATTTTGTAAGTCTAACTCCAAATTGGTTTTTGGAGCGTTCAACAACCTTAACAACCTATGCATGAGAGTAATTTACCTATTCAACAATCTATGTTGCAATCACCTCTACTACCAACCATGTCCAACATTTCCAACAACTTGTACATGCTCATGTGGTTGAAGAAGTTAGTTTGCACAGTGTAGGGTACAACATCAGACCATATGGCCAGCTCAAGGAGAAACCATAATCATAGGAGGACATGGGAATTTGAAGAAAATGCCCCTCCCACATCATAATTTAGTGAGGGAGTGAGATATTATGTCAAATAACTTATAAACACATAAACCCATACACTGAATTCAAAGGTTGATACACTCCATAACAAAATTGACAAATTAGATCATTAGGTGACTAGATGTAATAATAATTACATAAACATCAAATTCAACATCGATTCATCAACTTAGGGAAATAGAGGATCTCACACCCCAAATTCACACACAATATCTCCATGATCACCACATCACTCATCCAATATGGGTATGCTCAACAATGTCATGCACAAGATAATAAAAAATTGTGCCTGAATTTGATGAAAATGACAATAGAGAGGTGACAAGATGGGTGAATAAAATCGAAGGTATTTCGATATATATCAAATAAGTAAGGATAAAGAAAAGATTAACATTGTGTCTATGAACTTGAAGGATTATGTGTGTGATTGGCTTTTATGGTGGAACTCAATATCCAAAAAACTAATAAGAGACTAGGATTTCTTCAAGAATATTTTTTTAAAAGATTCCATGATATGGAAGAGAAAGGGGTCTTTAACAAACTCGCTTGAGTGCAACAAACTTGCACAATAGATGCTTTTTTTAGGATCAATTTCATGTGTTAGCTACTTGTGTGCCTGATTTATCCAATGAACACTAACACTTACTTGAAATCTCCTTAACTGGGTTGTAAGAAGACATTAAAAATGAGCTCAAATTACTAGATATCAAGGACCTAGAGCAAGCTTGCCAAAAATCCAAAAATTTTGAAGAGAAACTTAGGAAATGTAGGCCTTATCAAAAAACATCAAAGAACTCACTTGAGGGCATTTCCATAATTAGGGTTTTTCTACCTAACCCTTGAGGTTTCTAGCTTATCCCTAGTTGCAAGTATTGAATACCATCTTAAGAGGAGGGACGTTAGCGTCAATCTCTCATATCCCTAGGGTTTGAGGTAAGAATATAATTTCCCTATCCCAACAACCTCTCCATATATTTTTTACTAAATTCTTACATGCTTTAATTTATGAAAAAATACAAAAATATTTTACTACTCGAAAAACCCTAAAAATACAAATAGATCCAAAAATCCAAAAATATATATGATTTGGTATTTATAGTCCACCCTGAAAATTATCCCTATGGTTTTATCCATAAAACCTAGAGGGAATCATTTTTTGAGCAAGTGGATTGGGATATGTGAAATGATTGAAATTGGGTAATTGCTAGTTGTTTGGTATTTTTCGTCCACCCTCAAAATGTTCCTTAGTGTAGTTATCTCCCTTCCCTTGAAACCACACATTTTTTAGAACTTTCCTAGGGAAGTGTGATATTATATAGGGAATAATGAAATTGATTGATTTTTGTGATAAAGTGAATAAATCCATTATTTTATGGTTATTACGTCTTGTTTAATATTGTTTGACTCTAATAGGGAACTGATCATAACTATTAATGTTTTGTGGAAGGTATTTGTTGTTTGTTGGTGGCTGTAGGTATATTCATTGATTAGGGTCTCATCATTGGTTTAGAGTTACCCAAACTGTTGACAGGTTAAAATGTGGTGACATTGGTTCTACTCTCTCTTGAGCTTACCAACGCTATCCTTGTCCACACAATCTAGTTATGTTGAGGTTGCTAGTTTGAGCGATAAAAAAATGAAAGGAGGTTCTAAAGAATTATATGGACCAAAAGGACCTGATAAGATTATGTGGAAATATAGTAATATTTTTCAAAACCCACCAAGTGGTCTTCCTCCTGCACAATCCAAAAATCACATCATAGAATTAATTCTGTGATCATCCCAAGTTAGAATAAAATACTATAGATAATCACATAGCCACAAAACATAAAATGAATGATCGGTTAAAGAATTATTAGATTGCGTCACTATAACATGAAGTAAAAGTCCCTTCTCAACATCAATCATATTGCTAAGGAAAAAATATATATCCTATATACTTTGTATTGATTATTGAGGTTTAAACTAAATTACTATAAATGATGAATTTCCCATCCCATTTGTGGATGAATTATTGGAGGAACTCCTTATTGTGAAGTATTTCTCCAAATTGGACCTAAAGTTAGGGTATTACCAAATAAGAATGCATGAAGAGGATGTTCCCAAAACTGCATTATGTATCCATGAAACCTTGTATGAGTTTCAAGTCACGCCTTTTGGACTATCTAATGCTCATGACACCTTCCAAGCAGCAATGAATGAATTATTTCATCTGCACTTGCAAAAAATTTCACTTGTATTCTTTGGTGATATCCTTGTTTACAACAAAATTGTAACTTACACCTCAAACATGTAGAAATGGTATTGAATATTCTTGAAGAGAATAAGTTTTACGCAAACAAATCTCAATGCAAGTTTTTGCAAGGAGAGATAGATTTTTTGCGCCTTGTCATATCAACATAAGGAATCAATATAGGCCCAAAGAAAATAGTGGCAATTATTGAGTGTCCTATCCCCAAAACAATCACATCATTGAGAGGATTCCTAGGTCTTACTAGTTACTAGAAAAGGTTTGTAAAAATTATGCACAGATTGTGGCCCTGCTAACAACACTATTGAAAAGAGATGGGTTTAACTGGAATGAAGAAGTTGAAGCTTGTTTAAAAATTATTGAGAGTTTCATGTCATCCACTCATATTTTGGCATCCCCATATTTTACCAAAAGATTTTTCCTCAAATGTTATGCTTTAGGTACAAGGATAGGGGCTATTCTCATGCAAGGTAATTACCCCACTACTTTAAAAAGTTGCAAATTAAAACCAACTGAGCTAACATAATTTACATACAACAAATAAATATTGGATATAATTCATGCTTTGGTGAAAGCAATACCTAGTGGGTGTTAGGATTATTATAATCCTCCCTTGTCCACCTATAATGCTGAGTTAAACTTCAGTTACATTTAGTTAGACCACTCTCAGTTAGTCTAGCGCCAATTTTGCATGGTTGCATGGGGAAGTGGCGCCTTTTTAAACCTATCTTGTTAGTTTAACTGGTTTAACTAGTTTAACTGATTGTCGGACTGATTTAGTTATCATGATTTAGACTAGTGGCTCCCATGTAGTGATTTAGACACTCCTAGTTAGCCAGCCAGCTAGGTTTAGTTGGTAGATTCGAATCTTATCCACATGATTCAAATTATCCTTATTTTAATACTATTGTATACTGCTGGGAATAATAAATATTAATGTTGTAATTAATTGATCAATTCTTATCAGATTTGTCTCAAATTTGCCTTGTTCAGTGTACATTGTTCTTGATATTCCACTGCACAATTATACCTTTCAATTGATCTCATTTCTTGTAGATCAATGGTTAAATAATTCAAACGTGGTATCAAAGCCTTTTTCAGGCTAGCAACAAGTCTTGTCTGACCTCCATTGTATACCGGAAGCAGCTGAGTTTCCACATAAATCCTAGAATGATAGCCTTGATCCCTCTGAATTCTGTTCAGAGAAGTCTATCTAGGTGTGATGGACTCTAAGAAAGTGGACATGTCAAGGTGGAAAGGTTGGAAACTGACATGATTGCGAATTGATTTTGGTTTTGCGGTGATATTTGCAGGCACCTATGTAGCTACTTGAGGAATTGACTATTTCAACATACAGATAGATGGAGTCTTCAACTATCGTACCCCAAATCCTTACACCTTTCGAATTTTCATATTGGGGGGTAGATATGCAGGTAACCTTGTGCAAGCTTGGCTTGTATAGGATGACTATGGGAAGAGAAACTAAGCCCCATCAATATGTTGAAAAGAATAAGTTTTTGAATCGACTTTATGTGTACTCATATCTCCCAGAAAATTTTGTTCTACCTTGAGGGACTTAGGACTCCGAAGGAAGCTTGGAAAAATACTGAATCTTTGTTTGGAAAACAAGATGAGCTTCGAGGGCATATATTGGAGAATGAGCTCATATATCTACAGCCTAGTAGTTTCAAATCCATTCAACAATTCTTCACAAAGTATAAGTCTCTAGTAATGCAATGTAAACAATGTGTATTGGAGAGGAAAGATGAGCAACTTGTGTTGTTTGTGCTTAGAAAAAGTGGTTCTGAGTACTCAGTCTTTGTCTCTACATTCCATTTTGGAAGAGCTTCCATCCCCAATTGGAAGATGCATTCTCTAGATGCTTTTGTTGAGTCCTTAATACATGAGTAGGATAAATTGGTTCAAATGGGAGTGATTCAAACCTCCAAGAATTGATATATCTTGATGTTAGAATCAAACAATGCGCAATACAAAGGGAAGCACAAGGGGAAGGATCCCAAAGCCACTGATTCAAATCCAAATGAGAATCAGAGATCTTCTGAAGGAGCCTAGGGTTCCAAGAAAAAGAAGAAATTTGAGAAGACTAGATGTCCATATTGTATAAGAGGCTTTCATCCTGTAAGCTAGTGCATGAAGAAGTAAATAGACCAGCTATCAACACTCCTTGAACAGAACAATATTTCCCTTCCATAAGGAACAAAGAAGTATGGTGTTGGACTACCGACATGTTGTAGCTACAACAGATCCCATGTTTTATCCAAAACATGAGAGCCCAAATTTTTATATGCAAAAGGTGGTGCTTAAGTTCCTTAGTCATTTTGGGATTCCCATGTTATTTATCATGGTTTATTTGTCTTTGTCATGATTGATTTAGTTAATATTTTTTAAAATTTATGCATTTTTGTGAGTTGTAGAAAGAACTAATTCTTCCCACAAGTGTTTCTTTCCCACAACCCGCAACCCGCAATGTGGATTGCAGGAGCTTGGTTTTGTGTTTAAAACTTTTTCGTTCCGCAACCCGTAACCTGCAATACAGATTGTTGGTATGGAAACATTTTTCAATAATCACAGTTTGTCATCCCGCAATTGCAGGAAGTAGTTTGAATTATGATTTGTGTTGTGTATTTCCGCAACCCGCAAATTGCGGATTGCGGATTGCAGAAAGGTTAGTTAAACTATAAGAGCGTTTTCATTCCCACATCTCGCAATTGCGAATTGCGGGGAAGATGCAGCTTGCAAGTTTAAATCTCTGTTGTGGATTCACCTTGATCCAATGGTTGGGTTTGTTTTGTGTTTTCGATGATCATTCAGCTTCTCCATTATTTTGTTTGTGATTCAATTTTCAAATTGTGATTTTCACTTGTAATCTCTCACGAATTGGTAATCATTGATTCAACTAAGTTGTAATGAATTAGGTGCTAAGATTTGATTTTGCAAAATAAAGGGTGTACATCAAATAATGGAAAGAGTCAATCACTTTTCATTAAGTAAAGTATTATATTTTACAATGAATAATTAGCTTTGCTTGTTGATAAGATTATTATTATTGTTTAAATTACATTTGATATACTTTTAAAAGACAATATTAATAATTTATTTATATAATTGGCTTTTAATATCATACTGTTTACAATGTTAATACAAGGTATTTCACTAAACCCTAATTTGTTGTTGCTTTGAAGGATGAAGTTAAAAAACGGATTGTGCGCCTGTGGAAGTCATTTTTTGTGTGTGGAGGATTGTGAGTAAACTATGAGGAGTTAACTCAAATGGTTGAAAACCAACTTCCCAGACATGCTCATTTACCCTTTTAACATGGACAGTTTTGTAAATCTATCAACAGTTTGGGAGGAAAACGTGACCGAACAGAAGTGAATTTTCTAGAAATTCATTCCAATCATTTTTGCATAGTTGGATGAACCAGACATATGGGGATTTGATGTTATCCTTCCCAAATTCAACCTCATCATTTTGAGAGAGGGGGGAAGCACTCGATAGAGGTGCAAAATATTTCTCTTTCTGAGCTCTGTAATTTTCTGACTTTCAATTGTTTGAGGATAGATAATGAGAGACACTGCTGCCAAGGAGGAAAAATCAGCATAAGAGAATGGAGACGCTTTGTTTGATGCTAAGCTTGTAATTTCTTACATACTTTCATTATACATTGAAGTTATTTTTAGATCTTCTTTTGTATATTGATCAAGTTTCTTTGATGAATGTTGATTTTAACTCCATATTGCTTATTAATGTTGTCCAATCTTTTGCAATTTATTAAACACAGTGATCTATAGTTTTGGTTTATCTTTGCTAATGATCTGTGTGTTCATGATGTTTTGAAAGAGTTTATTGAATTAAAACATTATTTATTTCTGCAAATGGTTTCATAGTAAAGTTTAATTGATGTTAATTTTTCAATTAACATATTAGTTACAGGTTGATCTTGAATGCATGTAACCCTCAATCTGTTGTTAATTAGGTTTAATTGACTAATAGTAACTTGGGAAGATACATAATTGACCTTGTAACATTTCTGTTAAGTTGATAAATGCACTTATATATTTCTACATCAAGTTGACCTGCACATACAAAATCCACCTTCTTAGAATAGTTCTAACTTAGCTTAGATTTCCTTCTAGGTAGATCTCTTATTTTATAGACATACAATACATTTTTTCCCTTCATAGGAAGACTGGTCCTTTTGGATCAAAACCCACTAACTCAAAGAGTGTCAGTGGAGGCCGAACATTCATGGGTGTTAACCACACCAAATAGTTCAAGGATAGGGTAATACTTGCGTAGGATTATCTGAAGCCTTTGGCTGGGTAATTTTCATCCCCTGTTGTTTTCCTTGGACACCATTCCAGCACCTACATAATCGAGGCATCAACACGACAGAAGATCATGAGAGATGCCATGCCTTGAAGGCAAGCCTTACTTAGTTTAAATATTACTTGATTGATTTTGGAGCATCCAACAATATGGTTTCCTCAAGGGAATCCTTCTCCACTCTCACTCTATCAGGACGACCTAGCATTCACATGGGAGATGACTCCCAAATCCTAGCTGCCGGGAGAGATTCTATTAAAATCTAGCTGTGGTGAGTTCAAGAATGTTCTCTGTGTTCCCTCTCTTGCAACAAATCTATTGTTTGTTTAATATATGACCCATAGAGGCTCTCCAAAAAGAGTTACATTAGACTTCGACTCTATTGAAATCACAGAAAAAGCTAATGGAAATATCATAGCGAAAGGGTTTGCTAACCATGCCTCAAAGGATTATGAGTTCTCTCATTTTTTTGTGTGTTTCACATCCAACAACTCTATTGAATCATTCCAACAACACCAACAAGATATGGTATGAGATATTTGGGCATCTCAATTTCAAATATCTCCAGGAACTCCACAATGAAAAAATGGTTGAAGGCTTACCTCTCATCCAAACATCAGATGGAGTATGTCCCGATTGCTTGGTAGGTAAGCATCCATAGAAGAGGTATGAAGTTGGGAAGGAAACTAGAGCTACCTCTATACTTGATCTGATACACATTGATGTTTTAGGACCAATGCCTACAATATCAATTAATGGTTCTAGGTATTTCCTTACTTTTATTGATGATTGTTAAAGGTTCAGCTGGGTATATTTCATGAAACATAAATCAAAAGTATTTGAAATTTTTAAAGTTTTTAAAGCTTTGATTGAGAATAGTTTCAGCAAAAATATCAATTCAATTAGATCAGATAATGGAGGTGAATACATTAGAAGATATTTTCAACATTATTGTGAATCAGAGGGGATTCAAATGGAACACTCGGTTCCATACATACCACAACAGAATGTTGTGTCAGAGAGGAAAAATAGATCATTGAAGAAGATGGCAACTTGTCTTCTCCAAGCTAAGAATCTTCCTCCTTCTCTTTGGGATAAAGATATAAACTGTGCTTCATACATATAAAATAGAGTTCCTCATAAATCAGTGGTTGGGGCCACTCCATTCGATGCACTGCATGGTCATAAGCCTAATGTTTGTCACTTGAGAGTTTTTGGTTCCAAAGCTTGGGCTAGAATACCCATGGACAAGAGAAAGGCATTCCAATGTTAGAGTAGAGAATGCATATTGCTGGGATATGACGAGAATGCAAAAGCATATAAGTTGATGGAGCTTGTAACTAGGAAGTTATTCATAGAGTGAAGTGTTCAGTTTGAAGAAGATTAGTTGCTTGATCTACCACATTCCAAAGCACAAGGAGGTATAAACACTCTTCCATTTCCTTTTGATGATGATATTTTGTCACATGTTTCAGATTCAAATGGAGAGGAACAAGATCAACATGATCCTGATATTGAGGTTGTACCTCATGAGAGTCTAGATCCAAATATAGATGCAATTCCAAATCAGTGACCTAAGCCTAAATGGGCCCAAAATCTCATTGAAGCAGCTAGGGATGGAGCTGGGAATGTAGAAGACAGAAGGAGAACCATGTCCCAGTATCATAATGAGCATGTTGCACTCTCTCACATAGATTTGTTATCTACAGAGTGGTGCAACAAACATCCAGGAAATTTCTACTTGATGATAGTGAATGATCAACCATTTGGACCACTGAAGAACAAAATTGATCATTCCATTCCTCCTCCAGGAAGAAGAAATAGTTTCATAGATTAGATCAGAAGAACATTAAGAGGTTTGAATGCACAACAATAACCATGCTGCTGCATAGTGCTTCAAATTGCAGCAAAGTTTTTGCAAGTTATTTCCCAAAGAGGAAGATTTTTGTGCTAAGAATAGCTTGTTTTTCTTGTTACTGCTTATTTTCGGGGGGGGTGTTCCCATGAGGTTTTCCCCATTTTTCCTTAGTTTATCAAGCAGTTTTATTTTTCATTAGATTGTATGTGTGAATTTTGACCTAGTTTCCATGGCCCAAAGTTGTCCAAGTCAGGATTAAGGGGGGGTGTTAGGATTATTATAATCCTCCCTTGTCCATATTTAGTCTATTGATCATTTTTCTAGCATAGGGAGACATATTTAATGTACAGGAGTATGGGAAACACATATAGAGGTTAACTTCCACTTACTGCATGTTCATGCATGAGTTTAAGTGCCTTTAATACCATTCCCTACATTTTAGGAGCCACTTTGAGTGCCACCACCAGCCTCCATTAGTTGGTTGTGGTAGGTAACCAGTTACGTTGAGTCAACCTTCAGTTATATCACTCTCAGTTAGTCTAGCACCAATTTTGCATGGTTGCATGGGGAAGCGACGCCTTTTTCCACCTACCTTGTCAGATTAAATGCTTTAACTGATTGTCAGACTGATTTAGTTATCCTGAGTTAGACTAGTGGCTCCAATGTAGTGATTTAGACACTCCTAGTTAGCTAGTCAGTTAGGTTTAATTGGTAAATTCGAATCTTATCCGCATGATTCGAATTCTCCTTATTGTAACATTGTTGTATACTACTGGGAATAATAAAGATTAATGTTGTAATTAACTGGTCAATTCTTATCATTTTTGTCTCAAATTTGTCTTGTTCAGTGTACATTGTTCTTGATATTCCATTGCACAATTCTACCTTTCAATTGATCACATTGCATGTATATCAATGGTTTAATAATTCAAACAGTAGGAATCATTTTTTTGGTCAACACAAACCACGCAACTTGAAATATTTCCTAACCCAAAAGAACTTATCATCCGAACAAGAAAAATGGGTAAGTAAAATCTAGGTTTTGACTTTGACATTATTTATAATAATGGAAAATCAATGTTGGTTGTTGATGGCTTATCAAGAAAAAATGATGATGATGCTACAATATGTGTTATTTCGATGGTCATTATCAAATGGATCTTAGAGGTTCAAACACAATATGTGAAAAGTATTGAAATAAGGAGCTAATTGAGTAAGTTAAAAGTACCAGGGAAACCAACCCAAAAATCACATGGGAGAATTACTTTGTTACAAGGGAAGAATATACTATCCCATCTCTTCAAACCTCAAGTTCCGAATTCAAAAATAAACTCATGATTCTACCACTACAAGTCATGTGGGATTTCTCAAGACATGCTACAATATACAACAATCATTTTTTTGGAAAGGGATGAAGAATGACATTAAAAAAAAGATACAAAAAATTGTGGCAAAATGTGACATCTATCAACTACAAAATTTTGAATAAATCTCACCTCTAGGTCTTCTTCAACCACTTCATATTCCAGATAAAAAATGGTTTGAAATATCTATGGACTTCATCACATGTATTCCTACATCAGACGGGAAGGATAGTATATTTGTAAGTATATACCTACTAACTAAATATGGAAACTTTGTTGGAATATCATCAAAATATAAATCCATTCAAGTTGCTAATAGTTATGCTAAAAATATCTTTAAGATCCAAGGGTTTCCCAAAGTTATTGATAGTGATAGCGATCCAAACATTAGTAGAAACTTTTGGAAGGAATTGATTCACCAGGTTGGGACGTCCATAACCATGAGCAGTTTGTACCATCTTTAGAAAAATGTACAAAATGAAGTGGTTAATAAATGTATTGAAGGGTATTTGAGGAATTTTGTGAATGATCACTAGACTCAATGGCACAATTGGTTGCATCTCACACAACGGTGGTACAACACTACCCATCATACTTAAGAAAAAATGACCCCCTTTGAAGCTTTATATGGATATCCACCTCCATCGATTAAGGAAGATGCTGTCAACAATTTTAAGGTTCATGTCATAAAATATTATCTAACTACTTATGATGATATATTACACATCCTAAAAAATCATCTCAAACAAGCAAGGAATTTAATCAAGCAACAACCCGACGAGAGAAGCACCAATCGAGAATTTGTCATATGAGATTAGGTACTTGTGTGGATCCAACCCTACAAGAAAATATCACTTAAAAACTACAAAAATCATAAAATTACACCCAAGTTTTATGGCCCTTATCCAATCAAGAAGAAAGTAGGCTAAGTTTTCTATGCCCTTGATATTCCAAACAAGGAAAGATTACATGATGTTTTTCACGTGTCATTTTTAAATAAGAATTTGGGTCCAATAAATCACATGCAAACTAGGAAATGACAAGTTTATTGTTGTATTAATATTGACTCGTTCATAGAGTAATCTAACTTTCTTTAGTTCAGTATATACTTTCTTGCCAACAGGTCGAAAAATGGTCAACAACAACAAATGACCGATATGGTTGACTAGCTAATAGGCCCACGGTATTAGGTGTCCTGTGGTTTTTTCCCATGGAATTATTATGGTAGAATCCTATGAAGAGGCTGGCCATAATCCATTGTATATGCATATCTAGAAATCACTGACGGCCGAGTGTACCTTCGATGGTAGAGCCATGCTCGACTATGCCCTGGACGAATTTGGCCAAGGGGGATAATTATGTTAGCTTCATCTTGGAACTAACATACAATATAAGATATTGGTAGACACTCACTCTCCAATGAGAGTTGTCTAATCAATTTCGGGTTCCCTGGATCTACATGGTATAATGTAGATTGACTAGTTGTTATATGAGATTCGTTGAATAAGGTTTTCTAGTCACCTATATTTTCATGGTGGAGTGTGAATCAGTGTGGGTAGATCCATTGGTGTGATGGGTCGGCCTTAGAAGCAACAAATGTGTTAGATATGAGGTTTGATAAATAAACATGGAGTTTAGGTATATAGATATGTTTTCTAATAGATCTAAGCATGTATGTTTCTTGTATTCTTGTTTTCTGAGGATAGATTCAGATTTGAGAATAAATTATCAATTTGAGAAAAACGGTCCATGTTATGTTTTTTGTCCATTGAAATGTGGCATGAAGGAGGAAAGTAAAAAATTGAACCATGATATGCATGATCTAGTTTGAGGACTTGTGGGATGTTGTAGAAGGTTCAAATATGAAGAGAAATATATGTGGTTGAAGCAATTGACGTCAACAAGAGTCGTGGATATTGGACTCGATGCAGTTGATAGAGAAGTCAAATCCATGGTCTATTGGCTTGGTAAATTAAATAGTTAAATTTGACAGGTCAAATCAATGAGGATGATAAACCAAGAAGACGATTTGGATGGATTTGGGTTGACATATTATCGATAGACCAAATAGTGGTTAATGGAACACAGATATACTTAGGGTTGACATGAATGAATATTGACTAGTGGTTGATTGAGTGATGGATGGTTGATGGAAAAATGATCCACCAAGAAATCGACGAGATCTACTAGGACGAATGAGGATATGGTCAACTAATCAACTACGTTGATTGGGTCGACTAAGGATTATGGATCGAGGTCAATATTGATAGTCAAGGTTAATATCAATTAAGGAGTCATGGAAGGTCATTTGGGTGTACAATCTCAGGTCAACTAATTAGTCATGGTTAAGATAGACTAGGTACTTAATTGGTCGATTATTATACCAGACAATATATGATACACTCAACAGTTGGAATGTTGTCAAAATTCGACAAAGTTTAGCACTTATACTACTTCGACTACTTCAACTGCTTCAACAGGTTCAGTATCGGCTTCAACAAGTCCGAACCTCAACACCACTGACTTTGACAACCTCAACAGGTTTTGCGTTCAACATACAACATCTCTACATGCATTGTCGACACCAACGACTATCAAACATCGACAAAGTTTCCCTCTATCTTCCATTCGTCGGTGACGGTTGAACTTCTGAACCGTTATAACTTCTTTTGTAACTGAACATAACAGGTAGTCACCCAAGCGTCTCAACATTCTATATAAGCATGTACACTATTGTATCCATCAATCAATAGAAATTGGTTCAAATTATTGCATATTGTCTATGTATTTTGTGTGTTTCATTCTTTGTTTATTCTTTGAAGCTTCCGCCATAACAGTGCTCGACTCCTTCAGTCAAACTGTTGTCCCTAGCATGCACCTGGGCACAACTTAGATCATTTGTATCATTGGTATGTTGCAGTTGATTGTATCAACTGACCACCCATTACTCTACTATCTACAATGATGAGTATGAAAGGTTACAACACCACAACTTGGCCACAATTGTATTCGGTAGACTACGACTTCTCTGTAATTTATCAATAGCTTCAGGACAACGCACTATCTACTACCGACTACTTCTTGAAGGTCACTTTGCTATACAAGATTAGACAACTTTGTGTACCGACCGGTGAGCACCAACAAAATCTAATCTGGGAAACACACTACAACAATACTGTAGGACATTTTGGAGTTGCAAAAACACTTGTCATCCTCCAAAAGTATTTTTATTGGCCTTCACTTAAATCTAATGTCAACAAGTACATCGATCATGCATAATTTGTGCCATTTCTAAACCGTCGAATCGACGACATGGATTGTACACACCCCTACCAGTTCCTATTCGACCATGGGAATCTACTTGACGGGATATCCTACTACCAAAAATCAACACGATGCGATCTTAGTAGTAGTCGACATATTTTCCAAGATGGCTATACTCATACCATGCAAAATGACTACGACAGTGCAACATACTTCGCAACTCTTCTTCGAACATGTCTTGAAACATTATGGCCTTCCGACGACAATTATTTACGACATAGATGCCAGATTTGTCAGCACCTTTTGGAAAACTCTTTGGAAACAACTTGACATGAGACTTTCTTTGTTGACAACCTTCCATCCTCATATAGACAGACAGACAGAAGTTGTAAATCACTTGGTAGTACAATTGCTTTGCATGTATGACCACACGCATCATCGAACATGGGATGAGATCCTCCCATACATACATCACAGATACAATCATGCTCAACGCAGTTCTATGGGAAAGATTCCATTCAATATCTATTGTGCATTTCAACCCTCGGCACCTATCAACTTGATCAGTTCCTCAACACAGCCGAACAACACCGACTTTGAAGGATGAGAAGTTGAGAAAGCATTAAAGTTCAGAGATCAAATCTACAACATCCAGAAGCAAGCACGAGAAATGTTGCAATGAGATAATGAAAAAGATAAGGCCCAACATGATGAACATCATATTCCTCATTCATTCCAAATTGGGGATCAGGTCTAGTTACATATAAAGAAGGAGTGCCGCTTCACTGAACCATACAGGAAGTTGAAACCTTTGGGATATGGTCCATACAGTATCCTTAAATATATTGGAGAAAATGATTTTCAACTCTAAATTCCTGCATTCTTTGGACTACATCTAGTCTTTAATGTAGACCTACTTCGACCATACCATACACCAGGGCCCACTTTACGCTGTGGAGTGATAGCTTACTCCATTACCACAACTTCTTGACTTATTCAATTTTTCCACATAAAATTATAATACGTATTGTTACAACCAGTCAAAGAAAATTTCACTGCTGCCTGTCAGTATATATAGAGAAATATATGCCTAAATACACAAAATCAAATATGTGGATGAAACGTAAATAAAGGCATGTTATTCATGATAGACCAGAGATGGTATGTGGAGTAGTTAACAATAAGAATATAATAAAATTAAATACAAAATCATAAGGATGAAATTGCTATATTGTACGTTGAAGACCAAGATTTGCAAAAGAAACTCACAAAATGTAAAAAGTGATTTGCAAAGAAAATTGTAAGATTTTTTTTTTTTTTTTAGTAGAAAAAATACCAGATCTTGTTATTCTATTGAATCAAAGTCCATCATATACAATCGGTCAAGAGATCATTCTACATGTAGAAGCTCAATCAAAGAGGTGTCCTTCTCTACAGAGGCGGATCCCTGTCATCATAACATGGTCGACATAGTACAAACCTGATGTGTTACAGGCTTTTATCATCACTCCTGTATAGACAGGTCAGATATTTATCATTTTCCAGAAATGGTCAGAAAAAAACATGGATCGTGAGCATAAAAAGATAACTGAGGATCTCTTCATGGTATTGCTGAGATCCCAAATAATATCTATAAAATGTGTGCTTAAAGAATAGAGCACAACACATCTAGAATAACTGAAAATTACCATGATCAGTAAAATTATCATTCAGGGATTCTTTGAAATTCCCATAACCTGATTCAAGAAGGAGAGCATTTTTGGAGAGACTGTCAGCAATCTGGTTATGCTCACAATATATGTGTTTCATGATCATTCCCGGAAAGTTTTGTAGTAGTTCTCTAATATCATCACACCAGTGACTCATATGAGGTAAGTTCAGAGTGCTCTTGCCTGTAGCCCATGAAATGATGACAAGGGAATCGCCATAGATGGAGAGAAGAGGAATTCCCATGATCTTAGATACTGTGAGGAGGGCCCATAAAGCCATCAGCTCAGATTTAGTATTAGTGCATCTGCCGCAGCCCATGGAGAAATGTATACTATGAGAGCTGCTAAAATGTAATACAAAACCCGCCCCCTCTTTGTTCTTGGCGGCTGCACCATCAAAAAAACCACAAGGGAAGTGTATCATTGGTGGCAGACCAATGACTCTATGCTTAAACTTCTTAACAGGCATAGAAAAAGAATGAAAGAGCATTTCAGCTTGAAGAAGGACCCAGTAAACTGATGGAGTAAAACCTTCGAAAATACATCTATTCCGTTGCTTCCAGATAGCCCAAAAGATGAATAATGGCAGATATAGTTGGGTGTAATCAATGGGATGCACTCGAAACCAATGATCCAGGTACATACGCACAAATAAACTCACAGAGGCATTATGAAGAGACCGGGAGTCGAAATGTTCAAATACAGCTTCGAAGACATTCTTTGTATAATAACAATCCATAAACAGATGATGTGCTGACTCTTCATCTTTCTTGCAAAGAATGCAAAGACTGGGTCCCTGAAAGCCCCGTTTTTTAAGCTGATCCTAGGTTAATACCCTGTTATTAGATAGAAGCCATATAAAGCAGCGGATATTTTCAGGAATTTTGAGTTTCCAAAGAGTCTGGTGAAGTGGATATGCATCACGCAGAGGATCCGAATAGTGATTTGCCACACAATCATATACTAGCGCTGTCGATAATGAGCCTATAAAAGTCTTGTATGACCAAAGCAGACAGTCTGGATTTGACCCGAGTCTTATCCTCCCATATTCTAGCCCTTTGATATAATCATTCCAAATGTGATACCAATCACCACCTAAATTCAGATCTGAAGCAGTGAGCCAGTAAGAAGGGGCTTCCAGGGAGTAATTCCTGGCATGGGCCAGAGAAGTGATACCAAAATCTTCTAGATAGTCACGGAGGTCCCCCAGCAGAGTAAAACAAGTATCCATACCTACGTTCGGGTCCAGGCCAACTCTTGTGCTTTTGCCATCTCCTACCATCCAAATTAATCCACATCCCAACCAGGAGATAGAATTTATGAAGCCTTTCCAGATAGTAGATACACCTATGGTAGAGAAATCCTTTCTATGAATCTAAGACAGCACGGTGTTCTTCTTTAGATATTTTACAGTAATTAACTTGAACCAGAGACCATTGCTACATAGGGCTTGCCAGAAGGTTTTGATCCTTAAGGAGATGCTGAACCATTCAAGGTTTTTTATTCCCCATCCCCCTTGAGATGCGGGTTTAGATAAGGAAGTCCAGTCAACCGGATGGAACTTTTTCTTATTTCCCTTAGTGCCCCAAAGGAAGTAAAAAATCAGACTTTTCAGTTTCCCCAGAATGGATTTTGGGATGGGGACTAATTCCATCCAGAACACCGGCATGCTGGTAAGGACTGCTTTAATAGGAACCAGCCTCCCCCCCATAGAAAGAAACCTGAAGGACCAGTGTGAAATCCTGTTTTCAAATTTTTTTACAAGCCATAGCCAGTCTTTAACGAAGTAGCCCATGGGTTTAATAAAATATCCGAGATAACTGAACCCAGAGGACATGAGCTAGGTCTTGAAAGGCAAGGAACGAGTGATTCTGGAGATCGTCCCATCATCTACATTGTTGATGAGGAAACAAGACTTCTCTGAATTTATTAGCATTCCAGAAGCTTCACAAAAGGTGTCCAGTAAAACCTTGAATGCTATCCATTCTTCGAAGGTGCCAATCCCAAAAAGCATCACATCATCTACAAAAAGCAGGTGTGTGAGAGAGAGCTCTTTGGAGATTTTGATTCCTTTTACATGACCATGTTTGCGGGCATCCTCAATAAGAAGACTGAGGCCTTCTATCACAAGGATGAAAAGGAGAGGTGAAAGAGGACATCCTTGCCTGATGCCACGTGAGGCCGTAAGGAAATGTGAGGGGGAGCCATTGATAAGAAAAACAAAATTTACCGAGGTTATGCAGCCCATAATCCAATTAACGCCTTCCAGTGGCATGCTAATTTGCAGAAGGATGAGCCTGATAAAAGACCAATTGACTCTGTCGAAGGCTTTAGTGAGATCTAGCTTGAGGACGAGAACACTTTTGTTTCTAGATCTGATAGAGTGAAGGGCTTCTTGTGTAATGGCTATGGGCTCAGTAATCTGGCGGTTTTTAAGGAACCCATACTGCTGAGGGGAAATAAAAAGATCCAGAAAGGGCTTGAGACGAAGCACAGCAACCTTGGCTATTAGCTTGTAAATCAGGTTGCAGAGTGAGATAGGTCGAAAATCGACAAAGGTAGAAGGTTTGTCAGATTTAGGAATGAGAGTAATAAAGGATGAGTTAAGAGAGGGAAGGACTCTCCCGGCCAAACGAGAATCTTCCACTAGATTCACGAGCTCTTCCCCCAATAGGTCGAAAAAAGCAAGAAATAACTCTACAAGGAATCCATCGGGCCCTAGAGATTTGTCTTTCTTGAAAGACTTGAGCGCCCTTTCCACTTCATGTAGAGAAACCTTGGAAGTAAAGGTAGACCGATTCTCATGAGAAATGTAGGAGGGGAAGAGGCTGATGATTTTCATCTGAGCAGAGATGGTGGTAAGGTTATCATCACAGAAAATCTTTTTGAAGTGTCTAACTCCTAGCTCCTTTAAGTCTTGATCATGTTCAACCAAATTACCTCTTTCATCCTCTAGACCCCAGATCGCGTTATGGTTTTTCTTGGCAGTGGCAACTGAATGGAAGAATTTGGTGTTAGAATCACCTAAAGTAGCCCAAATCATTCTGCTTTTGAGTTTGGCAGTGAGGATCTCATGATCCCTCAGTTTCTTCAGCTCCGATTGGAGAGCATTTAGAATAGAGAGAGTCTCACAGGAATAAATGCTCGATGGGGATGAGGAAAGAAGATTATGAATTTTTGACTCGATAAGAAAACTCTTGTCCTTCATCTCAAGGGACTTATGATGAGTCCAGTCTTTGATTTTCTTTTTCAAGAGTCTAAGCTTTCTTGAGAAAGATTCCATTCCAGAAAATGATGAATCGTGGGGGAGGAGAAGCCACTCTTTCCTGATCATATTAACAAAGTCATCAAAAGCAAGCCAAGAGTGGTTGAACTTGAAGGGAAAGATACAAGGCGAAGAGGACTCCCTCCATTTCAGGACAACCGGATAATGGTCAGATATAGCTGAAGGAAAAGTCCAAGCCCTATGTAAAGGCAAGTGGTCTATCAAGCTAGAGGAAAGCAAGAACCTATCAAGTCTCTTGCTTATACCATCATCGCCGGAGCGGCCATTTCGCCAGGTAGGTCCCATAGAGTCCGGAGCAATATCAACAAGTTGATGGGAGGAGAACAGGTGGGTGAAAAAGGGGCCAAGAGGGTTTGAGCATGCCTTTTTACCCCAGACTTCAGAACAATTTAAGGTGAGGTTAAGGTCGCCTGCTAAAACCAGATTTGGTTGGTTGAGTAAGCCCCCTTTGACAACCGAATCCCAGAAGATCTCCCTATTGTTATAGGGCCCATAACAGTTGAGAAGAGAGATAACCAAGGAAGAGCCCCGAACATGAGCTTTAAGAAGAGTCCCTGCAATAGTTTTGAAAGCTTTTACCTTGAAGCAACGAGGGTTCCAAGCTGCAAGTAAGCCCCCAGAGAGGCCTGAGGAGCTTAAAGCACAATATTCCCATCCCGGACACAGCTTAGAGAAAGATAGGATGGCTGGATGTGAGGAGGTCATGGTTTCTTGAAGAAAGATAAGATCTGGGGCCAATGAAACAAAGAGGCTCTGGAGACTTTTATGCTTGGCTGAGCCTCCAAGGCCATGGACGTTAAGAGATATGATCTTCATTATGTGCCCGAAGACCCGGGTGTCTTTGGTCTAAGGGCCCGAGAGGGAGAGGAATGAGAGTTGTGTGCAGCATTCTTCAATCTAGTGGAAAGAGGAGTATAAGGGAGGGGTATCAGAAGTGGAGGGTGGAAATTTCTTGTTTCTTCTCCTGATAGTTACATTCTGAAAGTGAATGGAGTCCAACGGGAGGACTGAGGGAGAAAGTGGCGTTCTGTCAGAGAAAATTTCCAAAGTAGATTGTAAAGAAGGAGGGAGAGGTGGTCGGACTACGGGAGGGTGACGAAGCAAAGGAAGGTCTAAGACCCGGTAATGGGGGAAAATCCGCATCCGTGAAGAGAGAAGGCGACACTAAAGGAGGGTGATCTTCAGTCAAAGCGGGAAACACAGGGGGTGGTAATGGCTCTTCGGAGGGAGGGAAGGGAGGGTGAGCTTCAGTCACGGTGGGCATCACAGGGGGAGGAAGTGACTCCTCTGTGGAAGGGATAGGAGTCAAGCTAGAGGACGAGTCAGGTTCCAGATACTCAGAGTGCCCAGTTAAAGTGGAGGAGGGGGGCGTGGCATTAACAGAGTCTAAGAGCAAAAGTTCTTGTTCAGAAGCATCTTCAAATAAAGAGCAAGCTTGTGAAAGCATACCTTTTGTTGGCTCGTTCTTGAGACTGGCCAGAGTGAAATGGGAGGGAGATGGTGCCCGGTCCGAAGTGGGTGATGAGAAGAGAGATACAACCCCTTTTCTTATCACTGGACAGGTCCTTCGAAGATGTCCAATGGCTCTGCACTTACTGCACCAGAATGGCACATTAAGGTAATCCAACCGCTGCTGTATAAAAGTTCTTGTTCAGAAGCATCTTCAAATAAAGAGCAAGCTTGTGAAAGCATACCTTTTGTTGGCTCGTTCTCGAGACTGGCCAGAGTGAAATGGGAGGGAGATGGTGCCCGGTCCGAAGTGGGTGATGAGAAGAGAGATACAACCCCTTTTCTTATCACTGGACAGGTCCTTCAAAGATGTCCAATGGCTCTGCACTTACTGCACCAGAATGGCACATTAAGGTAATCCAACCGCTGCTGTATAATTCGTTTGAGACATAAAATTTCAATCTCTGTTGGGAGGCCTGAAATTAAGTCCATTTTGACAAGGATCTTGGCCATTCGCTTGTCGAACGTATGGAGGAAATCATCTTCAACAGCCATGAAATGCCTGATGGTGTTCCCTATTCCCTCCATAACCTCACGGTTCCATAATGGCAAAGGCAGTCTAGGAAGGAGGACCCATAAATGTCGTTTCTTGACACGTTCTCTTAACGGGTCAAAGTGAATATGCTAGCGGTCCAGCACCAAGGAGCCTTCCTGGATGCGCCAGAAGGAGTTTAATACAGACAGAGCATGAGCCTCTTCCAAGAATACAAATACAATCCAACCTCTGGCAAGCAGACTGATCAAGGGCGTATAGAAAAAAAGAGGCTTCCAATTTTCAGAAGCCCAAGTGTGCCATTTGTTCTTGCCCATCTGAGTGTATTCCAGTCTACCAATGAGGGCACGAGAGCATAATGCCTCTGCCCTTTCCATGAAGATATCCCTTCCCAGCACATATTAGAGTTTGCCTTCCCGGACCTTGTGTGCCTTTGCAGCTCTGCGTCGACGACTGTGTGAGAGAGAAGGTGGAGGGAGCCCATCCATCTCTGCTCCAGACCCTAGTCGTGGCGGCAGAGGCCACGACTAAGAAATAAGCCCTTGAGAAATAATCCATTACTTCATAATTTAATTAAAAAACAATAAAGATTATAATCAAATTTTTTTTTTCGAATTTATGATAATCATGTCAACACTGCTTGGAACTTGCTAAGATTTAAAATCAATTTGGATCATCGCAACTATCCAAAGCCATTAACGAATTAAACATATGACTATTTTTCACTGTACTATGATTTATTAACCTTGTTGTAATTGTAATACAAGCCACCTTTAAGTGAAAATGTAAATTCTACAAATCAAAGATTCATGTTATGTTAGAAAGTAAAAGATTGACTGAAACTGGAGATACCTGAAAAACAAAGGTGGCTTGTATTACAATTACAACAAGGTTAATAAATCATACTATAGTGAAAAATAGACATATGCTTAATTCGTTAATGGCTTTGGACAGTTGCGGTGATCCAAATTGATTTTAAATCTTAGCAAGTTCCAAGCAGTATTGACATGATTATCATAAATTCAAAAAAAATAATTTTGATTATAATCTTTATTGTTTTTTAATTAAATTCTGAAGTAATGGATTATTTCTCAAGGGCTTATATATATATAGAGGTGACTTATATACAGAGGATATATATAGTTGATTCTTTCAAAACTGTGGAATTGCTGAATGTCTACAGAATTCTTTAACCAATAATTTTGTCTGTTTAAAACAGCGGAGAAGGGATGTAAAGAATCTGGGAATGGAGACATTCTCGTATAAATGAGGGAGGCACACGCTAGGATTCGATCGGGGGCTATTGAGGCAAACAGCCACCAGATTATGGCTGAAATACAGCCCAACGGACCATCTTAAACCATTATCAAACCCTATGCTCCATTTTCAAAAAATGGCGGTGGCAGTCGCGTGCCCACATGAAGATTTGAACTCAATAATGAATTCACAATTGAAGAAATCATGGCAAAACTAAAATGAAATCGGCCTATATAGTATGAAAGATGCCCCACATGCAGAATGCCTCAAAGGTAGCCCGGCTATTATTCGAAGCTCTTTATAACGTTCCATGTCAAAATTTCTCTTCTTCATCAGGCGTCTCTGCGTGGTCTTGAAGCGAGCGTGGAAGAAGCCCTCGAATGTGGGATCAGTGGAAGTGGTAAGGAAAAACGCATATCCTGCTAAGAAATAAGTGGAGGTGAGGAGTAAACAAATAGGTTCCATCACATCCCACGACAGCTCCCAGAAGATGAGCCGCATTAAATATGCGGTGTGGAAGCTCATGAAGCCTAATCCGCCCCATAGCTCTCGGCGGACTATTTTCTCAGCCTCCGCGTCTATTTCCGCCTTTTGCTTCTCCATTTCCTCTAGCTCTTCGCTGCAAGGCTCGTTTAATAGAGGCAAGATGTTCTCCATAACCCTTGCAACCTGCAAAAACGGGAGAACAAAAATTAGAAACCTAGCAAGAACAAGAAATTAGAAACCCTGACAAGAACAAGAACTTAAGCTTCACAGGTTTGAGGTTCAAATCTGCTACCTGCTCGGTCGGAGATCGACACAATCTCCGATTATGAAAACCTGCCCGGATTTATCAAGCGATTTCACAACTTTCTTTGCATCCTCCTCACCAGCGGAGTCCATACAAATCTGCAATAATTCTTTGCGGGAAATGCAGGCATTGGGGATCTGACGCAGTGTTTTTCTCAGGTCATCCATCTGGACGAGCCTCAGCAGCCTCTTTCCTTCCTCCGCAGATATCTTATCTCTCGGCGGGCGGACGACATCCATAAACAGGTTGTCTCCCGCAGCTTTATTCAAATTCTTTAATTCATTCCCCAGCCATCGCCATGGATCACTGTCTGGCGGACACAAGACTGCGCGGGTATAACCGCCGTCCGCTTCTGCAGAAACCACAGATCGAACCTCTGAACCTCAAGTGGCTCCCAACATTGGGCAGACACATTGCCAGAAAGGGCATTCTGAACTTTGCAGAACAAATGTCGAGCTTCAAAGGCACTGGCAAGCAGTCTCCGAGAGGCCATTGATCCGACAGTCACAGCATAAATTTGAACATAAACGGTCAGAATACGAGAATCCGAAGAACACACCCCGGTTTTTAGATGACCTAACGACTCAATCGCCACTAATGCTGGGCTCAAGGCATCTTTTCATTGGTGGTAAAGATAAATAAATGATATATCCAGTTGCCTAGTAAGTGGGATTGCCGGATTATTAAATTTAATGTTCTGCATACAGGTGTTCCTCTTTCCATGCCACCAACTGAATGTTTCCCACCACGTCTCCCTAGGGACGGAGTGTGTGTGTGAATTTATGAGTTGTAATGAGTGTCTATCCTCTCTAGAGAGATGAGATTGATGACGTGGACACACCTAGACACGGAATGAATGCCTTGTTCAATTTTCAAATCGATATTATTTAGGACCCAAAAGAATGAAGATAAGGATTACGCTACGTGGCTCTACTTGATTTTTTTTTGGCAAAATGATAAAAATAAGAGAGTTGTTGCGTTGCCATCTTGGTGGGCTAAATTGTGTTTGGACAAATTCCATTCTTGGAACCTTTGTGACTTTGCACTTGCAGTTCCTTGCGGCTTTTAAAAGCATCACTATACGAGTTGCAAAACTTTAACTGGGAGTGGCATATTCTCATGGAATTAGTAAGGGAATATGAGAGCTAAAATAAGTAGCTCGCAAGTGTTCTCGTGACTTTTTTTCCTCACTTATTTTAGCCAAGCTAAAATAAAGTAGCTCGCAAGTGCTCTGGTTACTTTTTACTCACTTATTTTAGCGAACTTAGAAAAGCGTTGTCCTCTTACGGCTTCCACTTGAAGACTTGATTCGAATGGATATTTTTCTAATCTAAAGATTAATTGAATGCATGTTTGTTGGGAATTAATAGGTGTGAATATGTTTAGGATTAATGAATATTTTTTCAATCTCAAGATTAATTGCATGCATGTCGAAAAAATCAAAAAATTAATTGAATGCATGTTGTTGGGAATTAATAGTTGCATGTATGTTGAAAAAATCTAAAAATTAATTGAATGTATGTTGTTGGGAATTAACAGGTGTGAAATATGTTTAGGATTTATGGATATTTTTTCAATCGAAAGATTGATTACATACATGTTGGAAATTAATAGGTGTGAAATAAGTTTAGATTAAATATGGAAAATAATTTTTTTCTTGTTTATAGCCTAAATCACATCCACAGAGACTGAGAATTAACAAGCTTATAATACTTTTTAAATAATACTTTTAAACGTAAATATGGAAAAAATAAGATTTATAAGTAATTGTTTATTAATATAAAAAATTAAAGGGATTAAATTTCTTGAGGTGTAATTTGTTTTTGTTTTTTAACTTGACTTGTTTACATTTTAGAAAAAATTACACTCAAGTTTGGGTGGATTTATGTTTATAATATTTTTTTATTTTATAAGCGGACATGGATTTTTTAATTACTTTTTATTTGGTTTTAATTTTTTATTTTATTTTATGAGGGGACATAAATTTAATTTTTTTTGTTACTTTTTATTTTTTTGGTTACTTTTTGTAAACTAGATTGTATAGGCATCTAGTTACTATCGATGCATAACAATTATATATATAAGTTTATATGGTAAAATTTTTAAAAAGAAAAAAATTATAAACAATTATAGATACAAATTTCTATAATAAAACTTTTAAAGAAAAAATAATCATAAACGATTATAGACTAAGATAAAACGATTATAGATTAAGATAAGAAGGTTAAGTGGTATGATTCTAAAAATGGAAAGTTTTAAATAAAAAGTTGTATTAGTCCTCAATGTTTTGATGGAAAACATCTTTATTGACATGACAATCCGTTAAATTTCAACCACACTAAGAGAATGGCTAAAATTAATGTTAACATGGATCATAAGATAAGATAATAAAAGTGATAATCTTATAGTGGCAATTTTGAATAGATGACCATTATAATGGAAAACATCTTTATTAACATGACAATTTGTTAAATTTCAACCACAGTAAGAGAATGGCTGAAATTAAAGTTAACATAGATTATAAGATAAGATAATGAAAACATGATAATCTTATATTGGCATGGATCATAAGATATAATAATAAAAGTGATAATCTTATATTTGCCAATTTTGAATAGGCCACCATACAAGTAAATAAATATCCAACACAAATGGATATATCACATCAAAGCATGTTTATCTTATCATATTATATGAATGTGTAATATGAGGAAAAACCATTTACAAAACCTAAAAAAGAGAATGGAGGAAGTGGAGTGTAACCACCCTTAAACAATGACGTCTTTATCACTTAAGAGAATCTAAAAATGAAGAAAAATCTTTGCAACTTGAAAAACTTTTCTTCCAAAATAATTCAAGTCAATAACATGATCTTAAATAAGTTGTTGAATGCAATGGAAGTGTATCTTAATGTGCTAAGTGAAAACAAATGTATAAAATGAACAATATCTTCATCATAATGAAGTGCAAACAAATTCAATGCTCACTCCATCAAAATTATAGCCTCTAAGAAACTAAAAATGATTCCCTCAAATAATAGAGGTTGGTAAGGGTTTAATGCATTAAATTAAGATATTAAGTTGCTACAAATATAGAGTCTTCCCCAAAGTTTTCCACTTTTGGCACATTGGGTTATGTGGCACTAGATTGCCTCAACCATAGGTGTGTGTCCAACATACACCTAATATAATTACATTATGCCTCTTCACTTAAGGTGTGCCCATAACCATTCCTTAAGATACAATTTGTTAGATATTCAACCAAATTCAAAACAACCAAGTTCTTCTAACAATAGACACACCTCCAACTGTGGCCTTAAAGCAGCCCAATTCTACTTTAGCACTTAGCTAATATTCATAAATACTTATCCATCCATAACAATGTTAGCTTGAACAAAAAAATACAAGAAGAATAAAGAGACCACAACACAGAATAATGGGTGGAACCCAACATAGACGCCTAAACATTGTTAATATGAAAAATGTGTCAAATGTACAACCAAAGAGTGTGTCCTTCCACCTTTGTATCTTTAGAAATATACAAATAAATCAAGGTACCACTTCCTATTTCCCAAAAGAATTTCTTTGACCCTTGCATCCATAAATTTGCCTCTTATAATTCCCTTTCCTCACGTATTGTAATCTCAATATAGCTCTACGATGCCTTAGACACTTATTGAAACATCAAAGTCCTTTTTGAAAGTTGCATAAGACTCAAGCAACATCCAAGTTAATTATAGTGCCAAAACCTAGATTTTATACCTCAAAACTCCTTGTCCACTCACTAAAGGATCACTCCTTAATCTCCATCCTTACTTCAATTAATGGCTTTGCATAATGGAGTCATCCTCTTTATTTATTGGAGGTGTTGTCACCATATTTATCCCACTAAATTTTTTTAGACAGATGCTTTTACACAATGAATGTCCAGGTGCCGAGACTCTATGTGAAGTTTTAAGCAGCATTGTTCAATATTGAGATTATTATATATGCCCCAATTCTCATAGAAAGATGCCGAGAAGGATCCACACAAGCACTCAACGAGAATTGAGAAGCAAGATGACAAATCAAAGAGAGAACCTCGTCCTAAAGGCTGAGTTTTTAGAGACCAGTATCAACAAATGACATGAGTTTCATGTTTTAGTTCAAAGCACCAATGTAAATTGCTTAAGGAAGAAAAGTTGTCAAGTCTTAGTATTGGCATTTCTTATTGCTGCAGTTTACGACCTCTTTCCTTTTGAATGGGATTTGTCTTAGATGAGTTTGAGCCAAAGATTTCAATCTTCAAGCATGCATTGTAGTTGAATACAATAAAGCCCGTTTTTCTTGAATATACCGTCCCCCATTTCAAAGGATGCTTTGGATAGATTTTTGAATTGGGAGGAGTTTCTAGAAAATATTGCAATTAAAACAAATAACATCCATTATTGATGAGGATAGAAGGTTTGTTTGCCAGAAAGCCTAGATTCTTACTCAGAAGAACAAGGCACCCAAATATCTGCTTTAAAGTTTTCTTTGATATTTTCCTTGAACAATATCTTTCTTGCTTGGTTCTTTGACATCTTGTTTCTTTGGCTATCTTGGAATGAAAATTGCAACTTATGCAAATGCAAGAACAACACTAGAATCCAGAAAAGGAGTCAGGAAAGCTTTCATTACTGCTTTTCGATCTAGTGTTGTGATGGGCTTTTTGCTTGCTGCAAATGGACTGTTGGTCCTTTATGTTACCATTAATATTTTCAAGTTGTACTATGGCGATGACTAGGAGGGTCTTTTTGAACCAATTACTGGTTATGGTCTTGGGGGTTCTTCCATGGCTCTGTTTGGCAGAGTAGGTGGTGGTATTTACACCAAAGCAACAGATGTAGGTGCAGATCTTGTTGGCAAGGTTGAACGGAACATTCCTGAAGATGATCAATGCAAACCAGCTGTCATTGCTGATAATATCGGTGGCAATCGGAGATGGGAATCCAATTTTGATGTATACTATATGACATGAAACTCTCTGCATCTTCAATACAGGTTCTACTTTGATATGATTATGGTTACGAGCTGATTTTGTATTTTTATGAATTGTGTTTTTTATGATTTATCCTGTGTGTGGTCAAATACAATCCACTACATGATTCTTGTAATGAAATACAGTTATCTTTCAAACCTTTAGTGACAGAGTCAGATTCATTCCATAAATTCGTGCTCGTAGTTCTCTTGTTATTGAATTTTGTATTCCATTTTATGTCATACAGATCTTCAAACGGTTATGTGATTTTTCCTATATCTTTGATTACATGCCAATTTAGTTTTTATTTTGATTTATTTGAATTATTTTTTAAAGATTTCTTTAAGCTTGAGTCCTTGTAGTCTAGGTTCTAGTCTAGGTTCAACTTTAGGGATAACATCTTCTGGCGCCATTGTCGGGGATAGAGGAGTGAAGATATCTTCCCCGGGAAAGAATGACAACGATCAGATCCAGCTCTTGATGGTGGATAGGAACATGACACTAGTTTGACTACAGATTTATTCACTAGGTGACTCCATGTTTGAAGAATCCAGAGGCAATTTTACAATTCCAAGATGTCAAAGGGTTTTGATACTATTTTGGCACAGAGATTTGCTCCGCTCAATTTCTCAGTTGTTCCTGGATTTCCAAATATAGTACCTATCATGGACGAATGGGGAGATTTTCTTCCGTGATTCAGAGAAAAGGAAGAGTACTATCCGGCACATCATGTAATTAAATTTCATCAATGCATGGATCAGTTGAGTATACATCATGAAGATGTATTGATGAAAATGTTTATGTATTCATTAGATGGTTGTGCGAGACAATGGTATAGAACTCTTCCTGCTTCTAGTATTTCCTCTTTGAAATATTTTCATGATGCTTTTTATTCATATTGTAAGAGGATTTACCCAACTGAGTGTCTTTTTGAGCATTGTTGTAGGGGATATGCATTATATATCCATGGTTTAATAGTAGATTCTTCCAGTAGTAAAGATGAAGCAGGTGGTTATGCTATGAAGAAGGAAGAAGATCTATTATCTTCCTCTAATTCTGTTTTACAACAAGAAATTTTTCAAAATTATGATATTAAAGTTGATGATAGCATCATAGAATATAAATCTTCATCTTTAGAAATCGATCAGAATGCCCCATTTTATGATGAAGACATTGAAGTTCTAGATTGGGATCAGCATCAACCGATTCATTCTGAAGATATGCCAATCTATGATGAGTATTTAGATGAAGAAGAGCAGATCCCTACATCACCTTTTGTTGATTTGAGGAGCAGCCAATGGATGTATGGCAACTATGAATCAAATTTTGATGAGGAACAACATTGTGTGGAAATCAACCATCCTGAATCCGTAGAAGACATTGAACAGCCATATTTGTAATTCAGTAGGCCTGCATTCATCATGTTTCAAACTAGATTTGTAGAAAATATCAAACAACCTATGATTAGCAAAAAAATCAATCTGCAGCCATGTTTAGATTTGCAGGTAGCTGAAAGTGGCAGCCATTATGAGGAAGAGGATATACAGAGATATTTTGATTTTCAACTTAAACAGTAGCAAGAGGTATTTCTTTATAGCTTCATTGATCCATTTGTTGATTATATGGAGTCTTTGAGTAGCTCAAATGTCAGATTGTTTTTGTCAAATGAAGGTTGGCTTTTCTCTTTTTTTGAAATGAATTTTGATATTCCATGGGCTCCTTTATTCATCATCTCCAGATCAGAAGTCTTACCAGTTAGTCAAAATATTTGTATGGCTTCATTGGAAGCATGATTTTACCTAATTAAAAGAAAGCAGATGATTAGAATGGGAGCTGTAAATAAATAAGCTTGATGCTTCAAGCAGTTCCTTAAGTTTGTAGTATGAGAAGTTTGAATTTGCAATTTTCTTTTGCAGTATAAGAAGAGCAGGTTTTCAAAGTTTGAAATAGGTTAGGAATAAGATAAAAAGACTCCAGCCCAATGGAAACAAGGCACTGGTATTTCTTATTTTCATTTTCAAAGCAGTGAATGGCAGGCAGGACAAGGTGTAGATATCAGAGATGGGTTTCATTGGAAAGGCACAGGTCTACTTGTTCTTGGCAGCTCATAGGGACCATGCCATCCCTAGCTAGAGTCAGATGTTGTCACCATATTTATCCCACTAAATTTTTTTAGACATATGCTTTTGCACAATGAATTTCCAGGCGCCGAGACTCTGTGTGAAGTTTCAAGAAGCATTGTTCAATATCGAGATTATAATATATGCCCCAATTCTCATAGCAAGATGTCGAGAAGGATACACACAAGCACTCAACGAGAATTGAGAAGAAAGGTGACAAATCAAAGAGAGAAGCTCATCCTAAAGGCTGAGTTTTCAAAGACTGGCATCAACAAATGACATGAGTTTCATGTTTTAGTTCAAAGCGCCAATGTAAATTGCTTAAGGAAGAAAAGTTGTCAAGTCTTAGTATTGGCATTTCTTATTGCTGCAGTTTACGACCTCTTTCCTTTTGAATGGGATTTGTCTTAGATGAGTTTGAGCCAAAGATTTCAATCTTCAAGCATGCATTGTAGTTGAATACAATAAAGCCCATTTTTCTTGAATATACCGTCCCCCGTTTCAAAGGATGCTTTGGACAGATTTTTGAATTGGGAAGAGTTTCTAGAAAATATTGCAATTAAAACAAATAACATCCATTATTGATGAGGATAGAAGGTTTGTTTTCCAGAAAGCCTAGATTATTACTCAGAAGAACAAGGCACCCAATATCTGCTTTAAAGTTTTCTTTGATATTTTCCTTGAACAATATCTTTCTTGCTTGGTTCTTTGACATCTTGTTTCTCTGGCTATCTTGGAATGAAAATTGCAACTTATGCAAATGCAAGAACAAGACTAGAATCCAGGAAAGGAGTCGAGAAAGCTTTCATAACTGCTTTTCGATCTGGTACTGTGATGGGATTTTTGCTTGCTGCAAATGGACTGTTGGTCCTTTAGGTTACCATTAATCTTTTCAAGTTGTACTATGGCAATTATTGGGAGAGTCTTTTTGAAGCAATTACTGGTTATGGTCTTGGGGGTTCTTCCATGTCTCTGTTTGGCAGAGTAGGTGGTGGTATTTACACCAAAGCAATAGATGTAGGTGTAGATCTTGTTGGCAAGGTTGAACGGAACATTCCTGAAGATGATCCACGCAACCCAGCTGTCATTGCTGATAATATCGGTGGCAATCGGAGATGGGAATCCAATTTTGATGTATACTGTATGACATGAAACTCTCTGCATCTTCAAAACAGGTTCTACTTTGATATGATTATGGTTACGAGCTGATTTTGTATTTTTATGAATTGTGTTTTTTATGATTTATCCTGTGTGTGGTCAAATACAATCCACTACATGATTCTTGTAATGAAATACAATTATCTTTCAAACCTTTAGTGACAGAGTCAGATTCATTCCATAAATTTGTGCTCGTAGTTCTCTTTTTATTGAATTTTATATTCCATTTTATGTCATACATATCTTTAAATGGTTATGTGATTTTTCCTATATCTTTGATTGCATACCAATTCAGTTTTTATTTTTATTTATTTGAATTATTTTTTAAATATTTCTTTAAGCTTGAACCCCTGTAGTCTAGGTTCAACTTTAGGGATAACAGGAGGTTTCCTTATTGTTTCCTCCTTCTAAGGTGCATTGCAATCCACTCCAGATTCAAAGTAAACCCAACTTTCAATCCAACCAAGCATTCACCAAATCTTTGGAACATTCATCCCCCTTTGGTCCATGTACATGTCCATATCATGTTTCCAATGCATCCCAATTGTCTCATGTGTCTAGTGATTCAAATGTTCTTGAATGGTTTTAAAGGTGCCTCTTACCATTCCTTAAGATGCACATCATGCCGATCATATTTCAATCCAACTTGTAATGTGCACCCAACATCATAAGCGCTCATGCTTGAAAACAAAGGTGTGCACCAACAAGTCAAGGAACTTATGCCTAAAGAACCCATCAACCAAGGAATGTTTTTCATCTAAGCCACCATGTGGTCTCTTTAAGAAACCCCAATTTACAACCCTCATCTTGATGCCATATGTAATATCAAAATGTGCTTTAATCACTAGTTTAACATTTTACTTATTAGTTTTCATTAGTCACCTCTATTTCTTAAGAGTTGTAACACTTATGCATTATTTATATGCATACTTTCCAAAGTAAAGATCATTGATTGAATAATACAAATATATATTTTGTAAGTATAACTCCAAATTGGTTTTCGGAGCACCCAACGACCTTAACGAACTATGTATGAGAGTAGTTTATCTATTCAACAATCCACGTTTCCAACCACCTCTAATACCAACCATGTCCAACATTTCCAACAACTTGTACATGCTCGCTTGGTTCAAGAATTCAGTTTGCACAATGTAGGGTACAACATCGAGCCACATGGCCAGCTCAAGGAGAAACAATAATCATAGGAAGACATCGGAATTTGAAGACAGTTCCCCTCCCACATAATAATTTAGTGAGGGAGTGAAATATTATCTCAAATAACTTATAACATAGAAACCCATACATTGAATTCAAAGTTTGATACACTCCATAACAAAATTGACAAATTAGATCATCAGGTGACCAGATTCAACAATAATTACATAAACATCAAAGTCAACATCGATTCATTAACTTAGGGAAATAAGGGATCTCACACCCCAAATTCACACACAATATCTCCATGATCACCACATCACTCATCCAACATGGGTATGCTCAACAATGTCATGCACAAGATAATAAAAAAATGTGCCCGAATTTGATGAAAATGACAATAGAGAGGTTATAAGATGGGTGCATAAAATCGAACGATATTTTGATATATATCAAATAAGTAAGATAAAGAAAATATTAACATTGTGTCTATGAACTTGAAGGATTATGTGTTCGGGTTAACAGGGTACTCCCAAAAGACCGAACACCTTGAGCAACCGCTTCACACAAATAGATCATAGATCAACACACCGATGTTTGTCATGTGGTTAAAACCCTCGAGAGGGAAATAGTCCACGGCCCCAGCCAAATAGCTACTTGGAGAAATTTATTATGCAAAAGAAAGAAAGTTACATGAGCTTCTCATAATCGATCAACTAGCCAAGGACCCTCTATGCTCTTTAAATAGAGATCATAGACCAATCGGGTGTTAAGCCACGGATCAATGGTAGGTATGCTCTAAGAGAAGTTGAACCTTCTGATTAGAATATTTACAAATGCATACTAATGCATACTAAAGAAACACACTTTTACCTAACGGATATATTATACAAGTTGATCTTAACTAACTCCTAAGTGTCTAAATATCCTAACATCCCCCCTTAAGAACAACTTGGGATAGGATTGAAGTATTTACAAAAGTGACACTATTAGGAGAAGGAAGGAGGCATTAGAGCCTATCACCCCTTAAGGACACATTCCTGAACTCCTAACATAGACTGAAGTTTAGAAAACTTCGCTTTTGTAAGAGACTTGGTGAAGATGTCTGCAACTTGATCATATGTAGGGAAATAGAGAACTTCAATAACACTATCATGGACAAGATTTTTGATGAAGTGCATGTGTAGCTCAATGTGTTTGCTGTGCTGATGTAGAACTGGATCTTTGGCAAGCTTGATGGCACTTTGATTGTCGCACCAAAGTGGAGTAGGCTGCTGCTGCTCGAATCCAAACTTTGAAAGGATCTGTCGAAGCCATAAAGCTTCCTGACTGGCATTAACTGTGGCTCGATATTCTGCTTCTACTGAAGAAATAGCAAGAGCTTGTTGTTTCTTACAAGCCCAAGTGATAGGTCCAGATCCCAGACTGAAAACATAACTTGCAGTAGACTTTCGATCATCAGGATCGACAGCCCAATCTGAATAAGTGAAACCAACCAACAAAGGTTTCCCCCCTGTACTGTAATGGATCCCAAACTGAATTGTACCTCGAATATCTCGAAGTATTCTTTTTGCTACTTTCTAGTGACTTTCATGAGGAGTTTGCATATAACGGGTAACACGACCAACGGCAAAGGAAAGGTCGGGACGAGAATGAGTCATGTATAAAAGACTACCAACAAGTTGACGATACAAGGTGGCATCTACTTTAGGGGAAGTACAAGTGGCAGAAAGTTTGACTCCAGACTGGAAGGGAGAAGGGGATGGTTTACAATCTTCCATGTGGAAGCGATGAAGAAGGTCACAAGCATACTTAGACTGGGAAAGAAAGATTCCTTCTTTCGTTTGCAAGACTTGGAGACCAAGAAAGTAATGTAAATGTCCTAAGTCTGACATTTCAAAATTTTGCTTAAGACTAGATTTCACATGGGTTATAAGTTTAGGGTCACTACCAGTAAGGATAAGATCATCAACATAAAGAACAAGTATGATGAGATGGTTTCCTGCTTTCTTGGAATAGACATTGGGGTCAGAATGGCATCTAGAAAAACTAGTGTCAAGGAGAAAGCTATCCATTTTGGCATACCAAGCTCTAGGAGCTTGCTTAAGGCCATATAAGGATTTCTTAAGGAGATAAACAAGGCTAGAGTTATTCTGAACATATCCAGGAGGTTGTTCCATGTAAATTTCCTCATGTAAATCACCATGTAAGAAGGCAGACTTGACATCCATTTGATGGACTTCCCAGTTATGTAAGGCTGCAAGGGAAAGAACAAGGCGGATGGAGTTCATTTTTGCTACAGGGGCAAAGGTTTCATTGTAGTCAATCCCTTCAACTTGGGAAAAACCTTTGGCAACTAACCTTTCCTTAAGTATTTCAACACTTCCATCTGATGCATACTTAGTTCTATAGACCCATTTACATATGACAAGTTTTCTTCCTTTTGGAAGAGGAACAAGATCCCAAGTATCGTTCGCCATTAAGGAACGATATTCTTCATCCATAGCTACATCCCAATCTGGATTTCCTGAAGCTTCTGCAAAAGTTTCTGGATCATGATTCTTGAAAACTTGAACCAAAAGAGAAGAGGCTCGCTAAAACTGAGAACGTGTTCGATGTTGATCGCTAGGATCATGGGCAAGATCACCAACTGCTTCACATGTTGAACGGACCCATCGAGGAAGTATTGGTGCTGGTGCAATTTGAGGAACATGAGCAGGCGGAGGTGGATTTTCATCCTCAATGTCATCATTAGAATTTGGAGTTGGAAACCTGTCAAGGAAGTTGGAAGAAGGAGAAGAAGGCACAGTCGTCGAATTAGGCTCGTAGGCCAAAGATGGCACACCCGCTAAGTTAGGCTCGCAGGCCAAGAGATTTTCATCAAATTTAACATCTGTTTTAATGATTATATCATGTGAATGGGATTGAAGAAGTCTATAACCTTTTACATCTTTAGAATATCCAACAAATATGCACTTTTCACTTTTAGGCTGCAATGCTTTCCGTTTTTCATTCGGAATGTGAGCCCATGCTTCACAACCAAACACACGAAAGTGACTTACATCTGGTTTAATTTTACTCCATGATTCTTTCGGTGTTATACCTTGTAAAACTTTAGTGGGTGTGTGATTAACTATGTAATTTGCACAATTTATGGCCTTAGCCCAATATTGAAGACTTAGTCCCTTAGATTGGATCATACAATTAGCCATTTCTTTTAAAGTGCGGTTCTTCCATTCAGCTACACTATATTGTTGTGGTGTATATGGAACAATGTACTGTTGTTGGATTCCTTGTTCAGTGCAGAAAATAGTGAACTTGTTGTTAACATATTCTCCTCCATTGTCAGATCTTAACTTAATAATTTGATGACCAGATTGTTTTTCAATAAGGGCCTTGTAGGCTAAGAACATGTTAAATACTTTGCTCTTAAGTTTTAGGAAGTAAGCCCAAGTGCATCTGGAGTAGTCATCAATGAAAGTTAAGAAATATTTGAAACCAAAAAAGGATACAGATGGAAGAGGACCACACAAGTCACTATGCACAAGCTCCAAAGGAACCGAGGCATGCCAAGAGGCATGTTTGTTAAAACTGTCTCGATGATGTTTTTCGAGTACACAACCGGAACAAACACCATCCTTGCAAGATACCATTGGAAGACCAGTCACCATATTGTCTTTACATAGTTGTTTCAATGAGCGATAATTTAAGTGACCAAATCGCTCATGCCAAAGTTTGCTCAAGTTATCACTATGAGCAACAAAAATTGAAGGAAAAGGTGATGACCCAAAGTTGTTAAATTTGTACAACTTGGTAATATCATCAATAGTTCCAGTAGCTAGGACATTTTGAGGATTTTTAAAATCCTTGATTACAACTTGGTGAGGTGTAAACGTCACAGTTTTACCTTCACCTGAATGAGTAAGTTGATATACTGATAACAAATTGCAGGAAATTTTTGGAACACATAGTACATCACTGAAATGACCATTTTCTACTGGAACTGTTCCAGATCCTACAACACTTAGAGATCTATCATCATCAACAAATATTTGGTTGGTGTTACATTCATGCATAGTAGAAAATATGGCTTGATCCTTAGCCATATGATAAGATGCTCCATAATCAATAAGCCATTCATTTGAAGTAGAAGAAGAAGATGTAGTATAAGAGTAACCAGAAGCACAAAGTGCATGTGCATGAGAGTTAGATTCTGAAGATGAATCTATGCTGATGTGGTGCTTCTTCATTGCTACTTCCAAGGCTGCCATCTTCTTGAAACACTTAGATTCATCATGATTATCTTTCCCACAAAAATTGCAATGACGCTCAGTCTTCTTTCCTTTTTGCTTGGATCCTTTGTCATTTTTTAAAGAAGGAATTGACTGAGAGAGTTTGGGACCCTTGTTATTTGGCTTATTATTGTGAAAATTCTGTTTCTTGGGAGGCTTGGACTTTTCTTTTTGTTGGGACAATAAGGCTTTGCCAGATGTATCTGCATTGTTAATTATTCCAAGATGAATGAGCTTATCTTACTCTCTAATTAAGGAATCACAAAAGGATTCAATACTAGGCTCTTGACAGCTAGTTGCAGTCAAGGATTCTTTCATGGAGTAGAATGTAGATACAAAAACAGAATATGCAAGTCCAAGTTTGAAAAGAATATGATAAATACATTGTTTGTCTTCATTCTTAATCTTGCATTCTGCACATAAGATTCTAAGAGTTTTATACTTAGATAAATAGTCTTGAATGCATGAAAAATCATTTGGATTCAAGGAAAGAAACTCATTCTCAAGTTAATGACCCTGAATTTCATTGTGTTTACCAAACACAGATTCCAACTTTTCCCAAGCTTTATCAGGTTCATCAATTCCAGATATGTGGAATCGCAAATCAGTAGAGATTGACATCCTAATAAATCCATGAGCTTCATCACATCTATTTGCCCATTTAATTTTCTTATCATCATCAGCAGGTTCTGTTTCTTTCCCTGAGGTTATCCTGAAAAGTCCCCTACTTCATAGAACATCCTCCATACGAGATTTCCATGAGAAATAGTTAGAACTTGTAAGTATAATATCACAAGGGGTGGACATATTGTAAAATAATGGCTAAAAAAATAGAAACTAATTGCCTGGTTGCAAAGAGCTCAAAACAAATATGCGGTTTTAAAAAAAACGGCACTGAAAATTGATTCTGGATGATGAAGTTATGCTTGATCAAAAAAAATGTTGAATATATCCTCAATAGTGATGTGACATATATTAACTTGACCAACTAAAAAAAGAACCCCCATCTTCCCAAGATCAACCTTTGACAATCACTTTACAATAAAGTTGCTTTGAAGTGAATCACTTTTGTCGAATAAGTGAGGTTCACTTTTACAATAATATTACTTTTAAATAGTGCGGCAATAAATTAAAAGACTTAAGTGACTCACTTTTTATTTTATTTTATTTATGTGAGATGCACTTTTACAATAAAGTAACTTGAAAATAGAAATTGCATGCACTAAAAAGTAGCTTAATAAGACTTGAACTCAAGACCTATTAAGGAAGAAAACAACTTTGGACCAAGTGAGCTAAGTTTAAAAGGTACGTAAAAGAATGGAAAGAGGAATGATTTTTTTTTTTACTCATCTCTCTCGTTCTCCGTGCTTTCCTTTTTTTCCTACAAATCACAAAAAAACCGAAAAACAAAAACAATTTTTTTTTCTTCCACACAATGGGGTTAGATCTTGGTCAGTTTACCTAGAAAGTGTACGTTTTCAAGTTTTCTCATTGTTTCTGATTTGCTCTGATCACACAAGGTGCACGGCAAAGAGCATACGTAGTCGAGAAGATAAGAAAAAAACTTTTCCTTACTGTTTCTGGTTCGCCCCGATCTCGCAAGGTGCACGGAAAAGAGCATACGTAGTCAGGGAAGGCAACAGTCCGAGACTAAAACAAAAAAGATATAATAATAAAACTGATAAGATATGAGAGATTTAAAAAAAACAGATCCGTCACTGTAACATTATACCTTCAGATTTGACGAAATGGGTGTTTCTGGAACAAACAAAAACAGTTTTCGATGAAACGAAAATTATTTCCCAATGGAAACGGTGCTCTAGACGCAATGGAATAGCTCCCATAAGACAAAAATGCATAGAAAATCCAGAACCAGAAACCCTTTCAAAGTTTCGGCAACACCGGTTCCAGATCTAGATCAAAACTGAAAGCGGTTCTTCATAAAAGCTCTGATACCATGTTCAGGTTAACAAGGTACTCCCAAAAGACCGAACACCTTGAGCAACCACTTCACACAAATATATCACAGATCAACACATCGATGTTTGTCACATGGTTAAAACCCTCGAGAGGGAATCAATCCACGGCCCCAACTAAATAGCTACTTGGAGCAATTTATTATGTAAAAGAAAGAAAGTTACATGAGCTTCTCATAATCGATCAACTAGCCAAGGACCCTCTATGCTCTTTAAATAGAGATCATAGACCAATCGGGTGTTAAGCCACGGATCAATGGTAGGTATGATCTAATAGAAGTTGAACCGTCGGATTAGAATATTTACAAATGCATACTAATGCATACTAACGAAACACACTTTTTCCTAACGGATATATTACACAAGTTGATCTTAACTAACTCCCGAGTGTCTAAATATCCTAACATTATGTGTATCATTGGTTTTTATGGTGGAACTCAAGATCCAAAAAACTAATAAGAGACTAGGATTTCTTTAAGAATATTTTTTTAAAAGATTTTAGAATATGGAAGAGAAAGGGGTCTTTGAGAAACTTGCTTGAGTACAAAAAAAAATCACAATGGAGTTATTTTTTAGGATCAATTGCATGTGTTAGCTACTTGTGTGCCGGATTTATCTAATGAACAATAACACTTACTTGAAATCACCTTAACGGGGTTGAAAGATGACATTAAAAATGAGCTTAAATTACTATATATCAAGGACCTAGAGCAAGCTTGCCAAAAATCCAAAATTTTTGAAGATAAACTTGGGAGATATAGGTCTTATAAATGAACATCAAAGAACTCACTTGAAGGCTCAAGTTTGAAATATATTCCTCCTATTCGAAGGACCTCGATACTAGATAAAAATAAGGATACAGATAAATGTTTTAACTGCAATGCACTCAATTGGAGACCAGGCCATAAATGCAATGCCAATTTTTTTTTGATGTGAAGTAAATAACAATGATAACAACAAGGAAGAAGAAGCATAGGATGCATATGTAGTAGATTTATAATATGATAATGAAGGATCTAAACAACTTGGAGAGGATAAACATCAAAATATCGCTCAAAGAATCCCTATTGCTACAATGACAGGTATCACTCAACCCCAAACTCTTAGAGTTGTTAGCTTCATTAAGGAAACAAAAATTACAAGACCTATAGATAGTGGAAACTCATGTCATTTTATAAATACAAGAATAGAAAGACAATTGAATTTGTGTGTCTGCCCTACCTATGAATTCCAAGTTGCAATATCAGGTGATAAACCTACTTCTTATGATGCCATGAAGTAGAATGATCTATCAATGACTACAAGTTAAGGTCCCCAATGTATGCCAGGTTAATTGGGAGAGTAGATATCATCTTAGGATCTTAATGGTTGAGCACAATTGGTACAGTAGGATTAAATATTCAAAATAAATTCTTACAATTTTATGAAAATATAAAAAATATAAATTCGAAGGAATCAGCACCGCACCCACCCAAATGATTTCTTCTAATTGAACAAAGAAATTAATCAAGAATGGATTAAAATCTTACTTTTTCCATTTCTATTCAATGTGGTATGCCTGAGATTGTCTGAAGTGCTCCTTGCAGATGTACCAAAATGAGGGGTTTCTTTTTCTTTTGTAAAGGCCATTTTTTGGGCTTATATTTTTGCAGAGTGTTGATTTTGGGGCTAAATACCCCTAGTCAGGTCATGGAAATTCCCCTTGGTTTCTACCTCAAGGAGGTTCTGGTTGTGTGGCTTTGTTGACTACCATTTGGGTGGGTTTTCAATTCCCTTGAGGCAAATCATTGGGACACATGACCCCAATCATATTTTCCCTTATAGAGGTGATTATGTGCATTAGGTTTTCATCCTTGTTTTAGCACAGTTCATTTTCCCCACTTGGACCTATTTCTTTAATGAAAAACCCCTCCTCCTAGTTTCTAGACCCATTTAAACACCATTCCTTAAAGAAGAATCCAACATTGTTAAAAAGGGAGGGTGTTGAGGCAAGAGCATTTGTTGGGGTTACTTGGGGCATGATGTCCTCCTTTTGCACCTCCTTGCACTTGGTGGAGCCTAATTGCACATTTCATATTTTTTATAATTTTTAGTTAACTTTGTAGGTTTGAATTTGTAAAATGTTGACAGTTGTCTCATAAAAATAAGCTAACCTCACCTCATTTATAAATCATGGATAAGGGTTTAAACTTGAAAGTTTTTCTTTTTTCTCTTGGTTTATTGGAGTAATTGAGTTATGCACACCTCTCTTGGGATGCCTATTTTTTCTTTTAGGATGAATGGAATGTATTTTAGGGTTTTGTTTTTCACATAATGAGTTGATGCTAAGACTAGTTGTAGTAACTCATGCTTAAGGGTGACCTAAGGTGTACTTCCTTGCTCATTATTGATTAATGTTGGAAATTTTCTTTCTTAACCCTAGTTTAACATTGTTATTGAAGTCATTGAATTGAGGTAGGGTTTGTTTTCTATAATTTTATCAAATTTCTAGACGAGACCATCCTACCAAGGAGCTCTTTGTTGTTTTATTGGGCCTTGGATTTCTCTATTTTCCCTAATCAGGGTTTCACTACATAGCCCTTGAGGTTGCTAGCTTATCCCTAGTTGCAAGTATGAATACAATATTAAAATAAGGGATGTTAGTTGTTGTTGTAATTGTAAATTTGAAAGATATCCTGATGTATATTACTATTGTATATTGTTGTACCCCCATCAGAGATGTGTGTTCCTCCTTTGGGGATGTCATCATTGTGTCTGGTCACTGAGGTAAACCCTTTGTTGTATGTTGGGGAAATAGTCCCCATGTTAAATAAAGGAAAATGTATTTATGTGTATTCTTAGGTAGGTCTCCCCCATAGGTAACCTGACCGACACAGTGGTTGAGTTAACAACTCAATGAAAGAATATAAATAGGGAGGTTCCCTCCTCATTTTTCACACAATTCACTTGCTCTCTCATGTGAGCTTTAGGAATGAGAGGAAGAGGAGGGACAAAGAGCTATTGTAGGAATATTGTTCTTGGGTTATTCTATCTTTAAATCTTGTCTTTGTAACGGAACTATTATGAGGAAGTTTGCGGGGTTTTCTCCTTTATGGTTTCCTCGATGAAAATCTTTGTGTCTTGTGTATCTTTGATGTATTGTTGTGCTTGTTATTCTTTCAGATAAATATCCTAAGTAAATTAAATTAGAAAAAATAACATGGTATTAGAGCCACCCTGAAAGAAGGCACTATGTAGGCGAAATACAACTACAATGGATGCTACTGGAAATTAAGGTTTCATGCTTGAAAACCCTAGAAGAATGATTGTAGTCATATAGGAATTTTCGTTATAACTCAAGATTGGAGAAGGACCAAGAGCCTAAAATTTTATAGGATGAATATGAAATATTTCTATACATTATGTGAAATTTTCAGCCTCATATTCACTATACTTCAGGAGATATGATTCCTCCAAATCAGGGTTCCAACCTCCTCCATAATATAATTATAAACATGTGACCTAGGGATAATTGCTATATCTAGGGTTAGGAAGCCTGCAAATGGAATTTCAAAAGATGTTGTAGGTAAGGAATGGATTGTAGTTTTTGTGGTCCTCTTTTAAGACCCCGAATGTGAAATAGTGACACGTGGAAGTATGTACAAGTTCACTATGTTGAACAGTCCTAAAAATAACTACCTTGGGAAACTCAACATAAGTCCCACTGGGAGAATCCAATCCTACTCTAACTTGTGGGGTTGAAAAGAATACATACCATGACATCTCTGTAAGAAGTTTCAGACTATGGGGAGCAGAAATTTTGAGATGCACTAGAATAAATATAAGAAAATTATGTAGGAGAAATTGGAGAAACTAGGGATTCCTATTCCGGGAGATTCCAATCGCTATTTTCAGAAAAGGAGTGCATTGGAAAATTCTCCTTGAAGAAGAGCATATTTCGATCCAATCATAATTTTGAAATTCCAACTTTGGAAAATTAGGGTTTCTCTGAAAAACCCTAGATCACCAAGCTCTAGAACCAGGTCGGACACCTCAAATCGGTAAGATCTAAATCCTTGCTATTTACATTTGAGGTTCTCATTTCAAAATGACTAATCACACCCAGCTTGATGATAAGCTTGGTGAAGCTGACGAATTCTATGCATGGAAATATTGGATCTCCCTGATCCTTGAAGAAAATTACTTGGATCAGTATACCAGTAAGGAATTTCTAAGAGCCCGAGGGAGATGAGGCTAAGGATAGAGCCAAGAGAATCACTGTAGATACTATTAAGGATCATCTCATCCCTCACGTGTCATCCTTGAATACACCAAAGGAAGTGTTTGATGTTGTGATGAAGCAGTTGAAGAAGAAGAAGAGATTGTTCTAACCACCTTGAATGGCCTCCCAAGATCATGGGATTTATTCATTCAACGAATGTGTGCTAGAAGGAAGTTGATTACCTTCAACAGACTCTAGGAAGAGTGCACACAAGAATAAGATCGACTCATAACAAGAGAATCAAATATCGAAGCAATTGAATATCAAGCTCTCATGATTCAAAGACGTTTCCTCAAGCGATCAGGAACATGTACTCTAATCTAGAAGGATTCAACTCATGAAGAACCTATTATCCATCTCATTGTTTGGATAAGAAATGATGAAGTTGAAGAAGATGATAAAGCATAAGACTCCAGGACATAAGTATCAGGAAGGAGTCTACCCACCAAACAAAAAAAGATAAGTGTTCAATTGTCATTTCATGATATTGTTTAGTTGTGCGTTTGTTTATATTCAATTGATGCATTATTCATGTTTGTGTGTTTTCATGTATACTATTGAATTGCACATTATGGGTAAGAAGTTAATGATGTTGTATAACATTCAATTGCTATGTATCTAGATTGAAACCTCTTTACTGACATATTAGGAGTAGTACACACTCTTAATAAAATTGGGGTAGAAGGAATCTAGAAGTTACTATATGTGTACAGGATATGGATGAATGTTGTAGCATTGACTAAGATAGTTGCATGAATATGTGACATATATTTGTCACTATTAATATGTTTTAGAAATTATGAGGTGTTTCTAATCATGCAACTGAACTTAACTTGTATATCATTCTGAAGAACTAGTAACGACAATTCATAAGAGAAACCTGAAGCTCCTCGGGTCAGAGACATTGTGGCGAAAGAAAGAGCTTCATAAGAATATAAAGAGAATGGTAGATTCACCTTGAGAGATGAAGACCATATTGGGCACGAGAAATCATCCAAGATGAATAATAGTATGACGATATTTCCAAATAAAGTAAGGGGCCTCAGACACACTCTAGTTATGTGAAACTGTTGAGCAACATCATTGATGCATATCCTTCCAACTATGAAGAAGTAGCCAAGAATAAAGGGAAGGAGACTATGATCAAAGAGTACTAGTTGATACAGAGGAATGATTTCTAGGATGTGGTTCCAAGACCTAGAAGTCTGTAGTGTCTTCCATATGTATCTACAATATCCAGGATGCATCAAATGGCAGCATCGAGGGATACAAGAAAATATTCGTAGCACAAGGTTTCTCTCAGAAAGAAGGCACATAAATTTGCACCAGTTGTGAGGTACACTTCCATTAGATTCATACGTGCAGGTATGATATGGGAGATACACCAGTTGGATATCAAGACAACATTCTTGAATGTTGTAGTTGAGGAGGAAGTGTACATAGAGCAACCATTAGGAGTCGAGACACATGACATGTGGACTCACGTGTGCAAATTAAAGAAGGACTTGTATGATATCATAAGGCACCCATGGGATAACACATATAGTTACATGAGGAGATTGAAGATCAACTGTAGTGATGAATATCTTAACCTTTCCTACGAGGTTGAAGATGAAATCCTATAGAGGAAGACATGAGTCACAGATGGGTGCAAAAGGAACTTTTCAAAAAAGTTCAAGAAAGAGGATCTTGGTATCCAGTGACCTTAGATGGATACATAGAAGATCAATAGTAGAGGAATCTAATTGTCACTTCAGTATAGAATGTTTCAATACATAGAGTACAAAATGCAGAGGGAGGATGATACTCTGCTTCATAGGGAGTGACTGCAGAAGATCCTCAAGTTTGACATGGTACAATAGGATAGAAAACTTCCTGATGGGCCTAGGATTTACTGAGAGTAAAGTGGATTCCAACCTTTACTTCAAGGTTGAAGGCAGAAGAACAATGATGCTCCTACTATATGTTGATGTACTGTTCTTGACAGGATAGGATGAACACATTGAAGATGCATGGAGGGGACTTTCCACCAAGTTCGAAATAAAAGAACTAGGGATGATGCACTACTTCTTAGTCATGGAGGTGTGGCGGAATGCAGATGGAATTTTCCTTGGTGAATGAAAGTATGCAGTGGATATTCTGAATAAATTCAGAATGCTGGACCGAAATGTGATAACCACACATATGGCATCGAACTTGAAGCTACTCTATGATGATTTATCAGAGTCGTTTGATGCCATGATGTATCGTCATATGATTGGTTCTTGATGTATCTAACGAATACAAGACTAGACATATGTTTTGTTGTGAACACCCTGAGCCAGTTCCTAATGGATTTGATACAAGTTCACCTGGATGCTGCAAAGCATGTACTGAGGTGCCTTAAGGGTACAACTGAGTATGGGATCAAGTATGATACGAATAAGGAGACTAACTTGCACAACTATGTTGATTCGTATTGGGAAGGAAATTCCACTGAGAGGAAGAGCGCCCTGGGTTTCTTCTTTAGTTTGAGATCCAGTATGACCTACTAGTTTGACAGGATGTAGTTCTACATGGCGTTGAGTATAGCCAAGGTAGAATATTTTTCCACTTGCCCAACTAGTTGTGAGGTAGTATGTTTTTTTAAGCTACTATCTTATTTGATTGATCTGACTTGCATTTTTTTATGATGAAGAGAGGAATAGTGAAGCTCAAGTATGTGATCCAGATTGAGGCCCCATGAAAGAGGGAGTGACAAATTATAGCATAGCTAGAAATATAGGTTATACGAGTGTAAATTTCCTGGCGAAGTTTGTAGGTTGCGCAAATGTAATAAGTCTTGTAGGTTTTCATTAGATGTAATAAGTCACGGTGAAGCTTGTAGGTTATTCTTGGACATAATCAGTCTGATATGATTCTATGCTATAAATAGCCAGAGTGAATTTTGAGTATGTTAGAGAAAGTCTTGGTGTGATCCAGAACGAGACCTATCGAAAGAGGGAGTGATGATTTCTAGCATAGCTGGTGAGACAGGTTGTCTGAGTGTAAACCCTTGGAGAAAATTGTAGGTTTCTTAGACACAATCATCCCTGTAGGTTGTCCTTGGATGTAATCAGTCCTAGTGAATCCCACAAGTTATCCTTGGATGTAACCATTCATGATGAAGCTCACAGGTTATCCTTGGATATAATTAGTCTTGATATGTTGTTATGCGAGAAGTATCGAGAGACTAGAATACATTGATACATGATATATCACATGGGAAATGAGACAGGTTGTCCTAACTCTAAAAATCTAGTGAAGTAGGATGCTCAGACATAATTAGTCCTCTAGGTTTTCCTCGGATGTAATCAATCCTTGAGAAGCTCGAAGGTTATCCTTGGACATAATGAGTCATGAGACAGATTATTCAAGTGTAAATATGAGCCCTGGTGTGGTACGCATTTTACTCGGATGTAATAAGTCTTCTGGGTTGTTCGAGTGTAAAAAGGATCCTTAGCATGGTACATAGGTTACTCGGATGTAATACGCCCCAAAGGTTTTCTGAACAGAGAAGATCCTGGATGCAGGTTGTTTAGATGTAATAAGTCCTTGAGGTTGACCTAGAACATAAAATTCCTAATGTAGCAAGTTGTTTGATTGTAATCAGTCCTTACATATATATCTATATATGTGTGTGTTCCCATGTTGGATATGATAGGGTCAAGAAGCATTGTTGGCAAGGGAGTAAAAATTGTGCAAAGCTCAACAAAGGATATAGCGACAAGTGTCAACGTGGATTGCGCAAGAGGAAGTTACCGACAAGTGTGGTTGATCTGGTTAGAAGTAGTTATAATTTTGGTCCAAGTTAGTTAGGAAGTTGGCGTATGTGGACCTTTTTGTAAAGGCGCAAGCCTATAAATATAATTAGGAATGTAGTTAGTAGATCATCTTTGATAATGATATATTGAAGAGGCTACGAATGTAAGGATATTGTCTTTATCTTTCGGATGTAAGCAGAGTTGATTGTATTCTAGATATTTTGTGGATGCATGTACTTTTGGTCTAAGGATTTCGACTAAGAATGTTTTGTGATATGTTAAAGTTAATATGAGAAGGATGTTGATGCAGGAACTCTTGTCTTTTTCATGTTTGTGATCTGTGATATTTCTCATGTTTGAATGATGCAAAGTATTTATGTGTTAAATGGGTTCCTGTATGTCAACATATTTGTTAAGTTAATTTGAATCATGATTGTTGTGATACTATATCTTGCTGTGAATGTTGATAAATAGCTTGGATAAATGATATGTTAAAATCTCCTGGATCTATGAACTATATCGTGACAGAATGAGATTAAGTATGCAAGTCCTTTTCCTTTCTTTGGAAGAGTGGTTCATGTAGCTCTCCCTCAAACATCTCGGGTGATACTACATCTACTTTGTAGGTGTTGCTGGACAGGGTAAAACTTGTTCAGGACGGTGTTTAGGGAGATTGTATCAAAGGGTGTCGATAGTGAGTGAACCCCTTTCGACTGAAGTCTATCAACAAATGGTTCTGTTTTTGGGACCATAGTGCAAGGAATAAGAGGACATGTGGCACTCGATGAATCTGAAGATCTAGAACTGGTTCGATAAAAAGCTCAAGAGTTCACAACCGAAGAAAACTAGAGCTCCATACTAACAACATAAGAGTGGTTGGGGAGACATATCTACTCTAATATTCACGAAATTTTCTTTATTGAGTTCCCAATAATTGTGTACGAATGGTTGGCGCAACTTACCTTCTAGAAAAGGAATTTCCAAGGATGCAAACCTTCTTACTGGACCCCTGAACTAATCCAACGACTTAAAAGGGTAAAAAAAAAGATGTTAAGAGTTATTGAAGTGTGGCTAGACAACATTTTAGAAGGATATATCAGTGAGTTTGTTGTCAACACAATCAAATCCTATAGTGCTATAGAAAGGGAATTATTCGAGGGAATAAGGGGAAGGTTTCTATTGAAAATGCTCATCTATGAAAAATGGATATTGAAAATGAGTTCAGACGAGTAAACCCCTGGTGTGCAGAGGTTATGGGTATTGAAGAGGCAAGGGTTGGATGGAATGATATAGGGCAGATGGATGGGAGTTACAATGAGACTGTGAGGGAAGTCGAAGAAGAGTGTGGTCTTCTATGAAGTGGGGTGAGGTTTCAGCAAGAGAAGAGGCAGAGGACTGAGGAGAGTCCCGGTGTGACCAGAACAAGAAACCGTGAGAGGAGACCACAAGGGACTAAGAGACCCTAAAGTGATGAAGGAAATGACCAGGCCACTAATGCAGCAGAATATTGCAACACAAACCGAGGCTTTGGAAATTGTGATGAAGCTGGAAGCTTCACCAGTTGGCAAAATGGGGGTTGTGATGAATCAAATCCAATCGCAATTGGAAAATATTACTATTCAGTTGCAATATATCATTAAGGGAAAGGATGTACGTGAAGAAATATGTTGCACTCGATGTCGCACAAAAGGACATGATAAGGATCAATGTCTAGACTTCCATGAATACTTACAGGATGGAGTCCCTAATCCACTGAGTCAAGGTGATCTTCCATGGTGTTAGATCTGTTAAACTAGAGGACATCAATTTGAGGAATTTGTATATCTCCAAAAAGTTGTGTCGAAGCTGGTGAATCTGTTTTGAAATTTATGTCGATCGGTTGGCCATGAAGAGAAGGATTGGAGATCATACGAATTTCTCCAAGAAAGAATGATGGATATGTATTTTATGAAAGGGGAATGACATCGACTGGTGGAAAGACCACAACCGCAATAAAAACCATAGTTCACACAAAAAAACCCATAGTTTCCTTCGCTACAACAATAGTATAATCAAATACAACAATAACCGTAGTATACTCAGCTGCAGTCACACTCAACAATAGTACGCTCCACCACAGACTAACCAGTAGCAGCACTTTAATGAACCGCAGTATCAACCATAAGGAGGATTCTGAGGAGGATTCCATGGAGGTCACAATGGAGGATTCTGTCGTGGAGGTACTATGGGACGAGGTCATGGACCAGTGATGTGTTATAATTGTGGAGTTTTGGGACATTATCAGAGGGACTGTCCGAACCTACACCCTCAATGTACGTATTGCACTACTGCAGATCACATTGTCGAAGACTGCCCAAAGTTGTTTGTGAAGTGGCAAGCAAAGAACCCACCACAATCACAGGCGAACCAGAATGTGAACCAACCTCAAAATCATGATCAATGAATAAATGTAGGAAAGAATTCGGTGGAACCCAAGACTCGGCCCACCAATGTTGGAGTCGTAACTCGACGAAGAGTAACGACGGGAGATGGCAGACCACTCCCAATGATCCTATTGGTGGCTCAAAAAAGGGTATACTTTGATGTCGACATTGAGAAAGAAAATTTCTTCGATGCAAGAGACATACTGAATAGAGACATTGGTAAGTTACCTATCTATGAAATTCCTTCTACTTTTGATTTGACACTTGTATTAGGACAATCACAAAAGGTTGGAACATTGCAAATTTTTCTAGAAAGTTGTCTGTCGCTAGCAGAATATTCTGATGCATTAGTAGAAATAGAAAGTTTTTATATTGACAAGAGAGAGGGTGACATGATCACACTATGAATTCTTTGCATAAGAAGAAAACCGGAAGGGATATGCGAATGAACTTCCAGATCGATGATTACGATGTGGATTCGGTCATTAGGATCATATGTAAACGTATTAATGAAGAAAACTTGGGAAAGGAAGGGGAAACCACAGTTGGTTTGGTATCCTATACAACAATGACTAGAAAATCTGGCCAGAGTGTCTCCAATTGAACGAGTACCACACCTACTTGTCGAAGTGGAGGGACTGAAGAATTATGCAGACTTCGATGTTATTGAGATAGTTGACCAAATTAGCTCATATCCCATGTTATTGGGGATCGGCTGGGCTAATGACAATATAGAGGTTATTAAATTCAAGAAGACAGTGATGACTTTTGAGAATCACGACATGCAGATCATTGCCCCATTAGATACAAGCGAAGTCATAAGATACGTCGAAACAGTAAAAGAGGAAGTTGTGAGAGGATGGGATAATGCATATAATATTTTTGAGGATTACATCCATCCCACTGTAGATGGGGAGCTGGGTTGGAAAATTGGAAGAACCAGTTACATGAAGTATCGGTATGAAAATGTTGGCGAGTCACTCAGTCGCTGCGCTGGTTTGCAACATAAGTTATTGAAATACCAACATACAAAGGGATACCCAATTTTGATGGGTTTATTAATGAATTCAAGGAAAAATTATCAAATCCTCAGTGACTGTTGGCGTTGGAGGAAGCACTGAAGGCTACCCCAATGAGATGGTGGGAAACGCATAAGAGCTCGATCGATGGTTGGCCAATATGTCGGAGACTGATGGAAGTTTGATTTGGGGAATAGAGCACAACCAAGGGGAGGAGTATGATGGAAGGAATGATCCTAGTGATCATTTAGTCACATGTCAAACCGCATGGGTGTCAAGGACAAAAGATGAATGGGTATATGCCTTTTTCCATATGTTGAAATAAATTCCACGAAGATGGTATGTATCAGCTGAATTGCAAAAGGATATTACAATATCGAAAGACTTGATTGTCTATTGCAGTCATACTTTCATCTTTGTGAATGTTGATCTGGTGATACATAGTGCACTTCAACATATCCGAAATGTAGTCTTGGAAATAGTTCCAGTGGCATTCCCAGCAGGATCGTATGAGATGCTAGTAACACAGTTGATGACAAAATGTTACAATGTGACAGGAGAGCTTCACGATGGGGATGATCCAAGAAATATCAATATCATAGAGTCAGAAAGAAGTCGAGATATTGCAGCACCAGAAATACTAGTTGAAAAATTCCAACAACCACTTAAGATAAGGAAGGTCGATATTGTGACAAAAGAGGACCCAAATTTTAGACGAAAGAGGACCGAAAGTTCACTAATGTAGGAGATTACCAGGATGAAGCGACTATGGAGAATATCACTGATCTGCTTCACAATTTCTAGGATTTGTTCCCGATTAAATTTGCTGAAATGAAAGGGATTTTGGGAGATTTGGGAGAAATGAAAATATCTCTGAATAAATATGTGAAACCAATAAAGAAACGTCCTTATTGATTGAATACTAGATATAAGGAACGTCTCAAGGACGAAGTAGATAGAATGGTGGAGGCTGACATCATCGAACTTGTGGAAGAATTAGAATGGATTATCCCAATGGTGGTTCAAGACAAGGCGACAGGAGAAATATGTCTCTGTGTTGACCTAAGGAAGTTGAACAACACAAGTAATCAGGATCTGTTCTCGACACCATTCACTGACAAAGTTCTGGAGGGATTCAGAGGAAAAGAGGTTTATTCGTTCACAGATGGAATTTTTAGGTTACCATCAGATAAAAATTGTGAAGGAAGATAGACACAAGACCACTTTTGTGATAAAGTGAGGATGTTTTTCAGTACAGAGTGATGCCATTTGGCCTCAAGAACGCACATGTGATATTCTCAAGAATAGTATTCGTTGTGTTCAAAGATTTCATTCAGAAATTATTGGAAGTATATGTTATAACTAGATCTTGTTCTTAGTTTATTTGTTCTTTTTGTCCTAATTTTCAACTGTTGGTTTAAAATGATTTTACATTTTATGTTGATTTTAAGAACTTTTGACAATCAGTAATTTTTGTTGGATTTAATGCTTTTAATGGTTGAATTATTTCATTAATTTCATTTTAAGGTTTATCATTTGGGATTATTAGTTAATATGTATATCTTTAAGCTTTCAAAAACTTATAATAAAATTTTATTCTAAGTTTTCTTTATAATCTAACCCTCATTTTTTAGTCCTTTGTCAAATATTTTCATGAGGAGATTCCTGTAGCAGCTCTGTTTTTCATGTTTTTGTCATTATCATTGGGAGCCTATTACGAGGTGCTAGAAATGAATTATGTAAAAAAAAGAGGTTTTTGTCCACAACAGACTCATTCACAAAAAACTCTCTCAGTTTTGCAATAACTGTTATCGTTTCAGATATTCTAATTCATTTTTGTGGCCTATTTTCAAGGTTTGAATTATTTAATAATTTCCTGTTTTAGTCACAAATTTCCAGCACACATTCTGATCAATTGAAGGGGGATTTTTAAAAAACAAGAGAGGTTTTTGTTCACAACAAACTCATTTAAAAAAATATCTCTCAGTTTTTTCACAGATATCCTGGATCGAGATATATGAAGGCGTCTTTGAGACCCACATTTTCAAAAATTTGCCAAATTTCCCCAAATCTGATTTGCTATTTCTGGGTTAATTATCTTTAAAGATTTTGAGTTATCATGTAACTAATTGATGTAACTGTTTCAAATTTAGACCTAGAAGGTAGTTATGGAACTACTTTACCTTTGTAATGATAAAAGGAAGACAAACATACAGTTTTGTGGTTGGATTTTTCACTCGAGGAGAGGCTTTTGGAGCTTTGATTTCTCAAGCTAGCATTTATAAACTCTTATGTAAGTGGATGACTGCTATTGATTATATATAAACTGATAAGTCCTTTTACCTTTCATGATTTTTCATTTCTTATCTGGTTGATTGCTCAGTCTACAATTTCATTTCTCATTTAAAGGTTTATTCATGTAAATGCTTGTAGCCTATGGGTGGAATTAGTATTTCATGTGTAATGTTTATGGCTTATTGGGATGTGTTTGATCCCCAGTTTATCCAACTTGCATGCTTCAGTTCTCAATTAGCTTGTGGATATTTATTTCCTCCTTGATGATGAATTTTTTAAAACCAAAACCCTAAAAACCAATCTTATTCTATTTCATCTTGAGATTGTGTTAGTTTGTTTGTGTGGTAGTCTAGGAACAATTTATAGCACTAACATCTTTGGAATCGTTGCCGGGGATGAAGCTGAAGTATATCTTCCCTGGAATATCATTATTCATCTGATTTTGAGAGGTGAACAAAGTCAGAAAATATTTTAGACTACAATTTTTCACCGACGACTCCACGATTAAAGATTCCACTGCAAGGAGAATTTTGTTGACAGAAAAATGAAGAAGCTAAATGGAAAGACTGGGTATCATCTTATTACTTTCCTCAATGAGGTTTTGTTCTTATTCATCAGTTCTTTCCGGTCTTTCCCATTGCATGCCAAAACAATTATTTTTTGTTTTGTCTATTTCGATGATCATAAACCTTCAGGTACATGTCCCTCTTTGGAAGAAGAAAGTCTACATTCTTCTTGTTTTATTGATGTTGATCCTATTCCTTCATTTGAAATACATGTGCAACATGATATACATATACCCATATCTCTTGAACCTGATTATTTTGGTCATCTTGTAGAGAATAATGTTGATCTATTACCTTCTACCATCACTACTAAAACTTGCGAACAACTTGTTGAACCTCATTTTCAACTCACATATTTTCAGTCTAGACTCAGCAGAAGATGTTTAAAACTGTTAGGCTGCCATATCTCTTACATCCTTACCCTTCCTACTTTGTTGAATATCATCCCCATTTTGCTGGAAAAGACCATATTACATCAGAGAAGCATTTAGGATCTTTTCATAATTTCATTGATAATTTTGAAATCATGCATGAGGATGTTGTCATGAGGTTATTTTCGAAATCCTTTGCTGGAGATGTTGGGTTTTGGTTTTGAAATTTAAAAGATGATTCAATTGGATCGTGGGAAGAGTTACATGATGTATTTTTGAAGTATTGGGGTAAGAATAAATCTTATGATCAATTTATTTCCGAATTTTATAGTTTGAAAAGGGAGAATGATGAGCCAATTACTAAATTTAATTGGAGGTTTCAAAGTTTTTATATCAGTATGCCTACAGAGATCAAACCTTCAGAAAAAATTGCTATGGTATATTATGTTATGGCTCAACATTCATATCTTTTCTTTTTCCTGTTAGAAAGGAAATCATCATCTTTAAGACAATTGTTTGAGGATGCAAAAGGAGTGGAGGGTAACATCCGAGCTTGCAAAATGCTTCAATATCAGGCTCATGTTGAAGATATACAAGCTTATGAATAGGAAGAAGAACGTAGGTATCATTCAGATTTAAGACAGTTTTCTTCATCATTTTCATATTTTCATATGAACAAGGATATAAATGATGCTTGTGTTGATTCTTCATATCAGTTTGCTGACTTTTTCGATGATAATATACTTTCAGTGGATAATAGTAGAAATTTCCTAGTTCCCGCTATGAGATTATCATGTTATGAAGAAGAAATTGCTTCTCTTCAACATCTTACTATTGATATAAGAAATAAGCTGCCATTCTTGAATTATGGTCACTTTCAGAATTTTATTAGTTCAAGTTTTGATCAAGGGTTTTATTTAAAGGTCAAGAAGCAATTTGAAGAGCCCTTGGTTTCCATTCTTGAGCCAAAGTTTAAAAAGAACAACAATGGAGAGGAAGAGAATGCTTCACTTTATGATGAATATAATGAAGACATTGAAGTTTTAAATCAGAAATTTCATGATCCCGTGGCTTCTTGGATGGAGTTGTATTTTTCAAAGGTTTCTAATGCTCTAGATTTTGGCATACTTCCTATTTCCAGTCATAAGTATCAGCTTCCTACAGACTCTTTATTGCATTTATCACATCTTTTGTGGGTTTTCTCAAACAGTAGCATGCATGGAATTATGATTCTCAGTCAAATGGTTTCTTGGTCTCACTGGAAGTATGATTATACTTGATTGGGTTGTTTCCTTCGATTAGAAGTAGGAGTAAATAGAAGAATAATCTCACTAAATGAGCATGTAGATTATTTTCAGTATGTTGGTTTGTAGCATTATTTTGTCATTTTAGAGGTATGTGTTCAAAGTTTGAGAAAGTTGCATAGATTTGGTAAATGACTCCATCACCCAATGAATAAGGAACAAGGTCTACATGTTCTTCAATCCTAACAAGGAGGAATTCATCCTACAACAAGAGCCAGATGTTATAACTAGATCTTATTCTTAGTTTATCTATTCTTTTTGTCCTAATTTTAAACTGTTGGTTTAAAATGATTTTACATTTTTTGTTGATTTTAAGAACTTTTGACAATCAATAATTTTTGTTGGATTTAATGCTTTTAATGGTTGAATTATTTCATTAATTTAGTTTTAAGGTTTATCTTTTGGGCTTATTAGTTAATATATATATCTTTAAGCTTTCAGAAACTTATAATAAAAGTTTTTTCCAAGTTTTCTTTATAATCTAACCCTCATTTTTGAGTCATTTGTCAAATATTTTTCTTGTTTTTGTCATTATCATTGGGAGCAGATTATGAGGTGATGGAAACGAATTATGGAAACAAAAGAGGTTCTTGTCCACAACAGACTCATTCACAAAAAACATCTCTCAGTTTTGCAACAATTGTTATCATTTGAGATATTCGAATTCATTTTTGTGGCCTATTTTCAGGGTTTGAATTATTTAATAATTTCCTGTTTTAGTCACAAATGTGCAGCACATATTATGATCAATTGAAGGGGATTTTTTAAAAACAAAGAGACGTTTGTTCACAACATAATCATTTAAAAAAACCTCTCTTAGGTTTTTCATAGGTGTCCCGAATCGATATATATGAAGGCGTCTTTGAGACCCAAATTTTCAGAAATTTGCCAAATTTGCCAAAATCCGATTTGCTATTTTTGGGTTAATTGTCTTTAATGATTTTGAGTTATCATGTAACTAATTGATGTAACTGTTTCAAATTTCGACCTAGAAGGTAGTTATGGAACTACTTTACCTTTGTAATGATAAAAGGAAGACAAACATATAGTTTTGTGGTTGGATTTTTCACTCAAGGAGAGGCTTTTGGAGCTTTGATTTCTCAAGCTAGCATTTTATAAGTCTTACGTAAGTGGATGATTGTTATTGATTATATATAAAATGATAAGACCTTTTACTTGTCATGCTTTTTCATTTCTGGTCTAGTTGGTTGCTCAATCTACAATTTCATTTCCTGTTTAAAGGTTTATTCATGTAAATGCTTGTAGCCTATGGGTGGAATTAGTATTTCATGTGTAATGTTTATGGATTATTGGGATGTGTTTGATCCCCAGTTTATCCAACTTGCATGATTCAGTTCTGTATTATCTTGTGGATATTTATTTCCTCTTTGTTGATGAATTTTTTAAAACCAAAACCCTAAAAACCAGTTTTATTCTATTTCATTTTGATATTGTGTTATCTTGTTCTTGTGGTAGTCTAGGAACAATTTCTAGCACTAACAATATACATGGAAAATTGAACCGTCTATGGGTTGGTAAAATAACACATCACAAACCTTTGATTGATGTTGGAAAGATGTCAAAAACATCACATTGAACCTGAAGAAGTGTATATTTTGTGCTCCATTTGGGATTTTGTTGGGATACATTGTCTACAAGGAGGGTATGTTTGTTGATCCTGCCAAGATTGCGATCATTGTCAATATACCTCCACCAACAACAGAGAAACAAATCATGGCGACGTAGGGGCATACGGGGTAATACCTAAAGTTCATAAGGGGATACACAATAATAACAACACAAATGGAGAAATTGTTGAAGAAGGATGCAAAATTTAAATGGAACGATGGGTTCCAGAGAAGTCTCAATAGTCTAAAAACTAAGGTGGTTTTAGCACCGATATTAATATTTCCATATTGGATGAAGGAGTTTCAAGTCCATGTCAATGCATCATTAGTCACATTAAGAGTAATTTTGGTGCAGCTAAGAGAAGGAGCCACTGATCACCCAATTGCCTCTATAAGACAAAAGTTATCTGCTGTGGAAAGGAACTACGCAACAACAGAGCAGGAAGGGTTGGAGATAGTGTATGTATTGCAAAAGTTATGCCACTATATATTGGGAGGACACTTCAAGATGTTTATAGACCATTCAACACTAAAATACCTGGTCAACAAGCCTGTGTTGGGGGGGAATATTTTCTGATGGTTGCTACTCTTCCAAGAATTTGATTTCAATATCATTGTGAAGATGGGACGATTGAATGTAGGACCCGATCATTTGTCGAGGATTGAGACATGCGAGGAACCAAGTAGCATTGAGGATGGCTTACCTGATGTGCAAATGTTTAATATTGGAAAGGTAGATGACCATTATGAACAAATTATCCAATTCTTGTGGACATGTAAAGCACCGGAGGACTTCACCACTAGTAAGAAGAAGCAACTGGTCGTTAGAGCTTCGGATTTTCAACTAATCATCATACAACTCTATAAAACGGGTCCAGATCATTTCTACATCGATATGTTCTACTGCATGAGCATGAGAGAATATTAGACGAAGCACATGATGGAATTGCAGGAGGAAATTATGGAGGTCAAGCAACCGTCAGGAAGATACTTCGAGCTGGTTTATGGTGGCCTAAAATGCACAATGATGCCATAGTCTATGCTAAAAGTTATGACATTTTTCAAAGGACGGGGAAGCATCGCGATAGGAAAAAATTATGTTAGTACCTCAGGTGACGCTACAACCATTTGATAAGTGGGAGGTAGACTTTGTGGGACCCATCAATCTTCCGAGAAAATAGGCAGTTGCATGATACATCATCACAGTGGCATACTACTTGAATAGATGGGTGAAAACAACACCAGTGACGAATTGCACCGGTGCGACATCAAGGAGTTTCTTATTCGATAATTCCGTTACTCGGTTTGGGTGTCCCAAGATAATGATGAGCCTACCAAGGGAGTCACTTTATCAATCGCACAATTAGCACAATGAAGGAGGAATTCAAGATCCAACATAAGAAGATTACTCCATATCATCCGCAAGCGAATGGAATGGCCGAGGCATTCAACAAGGTATTGGAACATGCGCTAACTAAGGTATGTAACACTAATCGTGATGATTGGGATCTGAAAAATCCCTGCAATTTTATGGGAATACAAAAATACATGTAAGAGATTGATGGGACAAACGTCATTTAAGTTGGTCTATGGCCAAGAAGCAGTAATGTTGATGGAATACATTGTTCCCATCTTGCGCATAGCAGCAATGACATGCATAAGTGATGAAGGAGCGATTGAAGAACTGTTGGCGCAACTGTTACAGCTTGAGGAGGATCGGTTCATTGCAGGTTTTCATCAACACATAGAAAAGGATTGACATAAAGCATGGAACGACCGCCATGTCAAAGCGAAGTACTTCCAGCGTGGACATATGGTTATCCTATACGAGAAAAACTTCGCAAAGCACCCAGGTAAGTTACAAATGTAATGATTGGGACCTTATGTAATTCATTTCTGCATCATCAATGGAGGTGCGCTGCAATTACAATGGTTAGATGGCGCATTGCTACCTAAGCTAGTAAATGGAATCCGACTAAGACCCTATCATGATATCCAGGTGTGACACCATAACTGAGAATCCATGTAGCAAAAAAAATGAAAAGACAAACTAAGGAATAGGTAATTTCAAGAAGAAGGGTCGACAAAGAAGAAAAGAGGCACAGATCACAGCAAGAATGGAGCTCTACTATTTCAGTCCAAGGGTGATGCAGTCAAATAAGGAAATAAATGCAGCAATTAAAACTGACGGGAAACATCGTAAGTGGATGCGATGTGAATTTATGAGGAATTGGACTGTTGTATTTGTAGAATCGACGATGCATTTGGTCAATCTCAGAGGGATTCGGTTATGATGATCAAAATCATTCACACAAACTCTGTCAAGGCTATAACAATTGACAAGGGGGTGTCGTTTGAACCATTGTAATGATTCAAAGAATGAGTGTCACAAAGGAAAATGCAAAGAGAGTAGTGCATAGAATAAGAGAGATAGACTAATAGCGATGGCCCAAATAATTTTGAGCAAAAGTACACATGGATCACCGAAACCGAGTGTACTGATCATAGAAGAGATACCAAAACTTTAGGAAGCATTAACATAGATTCCAAAGAAGATGAGGGACACAAATCACCTTAAGCATCCACAACGAAGGATCAAGTCAACCAGGAATGCAACCAAGGCCGCAGAATCAGAAACAGAAGTCGGTCTATCGACGAGGGAAGGAGAGGATTCTACAACATGAAAGGAGTCGACATTTGATGACATTACAGGCTATGTAACGCAATGGAAGGAAGGAGCACCACCAATTCGACTCTCAAAGAATAAACAATACAACATTAAGTTGTCTACGACACCAAAGGAGGTGCACATCACCATGAATATTGTGTTACATTTATAGAAGCTAGCGTATATCGACCATGACATTCTGGCATATCTTGAATGTAGTGCAAAATCCTATAAAAAGCAATCACATGATGAAGGAGGTTTGGTCACCAGAGTCTTGTAAAAATGGGCCTTTGGTTTGCAACGTTCAAGATTATTAGCAATCACCCATATGCCACAATTTGGTCGTTCGACAGAAGTAAATGTGTTTGTGAAGCAGTTCTTTCTGTTCTTCCATGGTGGATAACTTTGGTTGGATCCAAAAGTGCATGTTACTTTATACCTAATTTCCCATATCACTAGACTTCGAATGGTAGGGGTCGATCCATTACAGTACTTTCGAGGGAAAGATAACGACAAAAGGTTGGCCATGAAGATCAAGAAGAAATTCGATGTCATTCGGGACAAGCGGGCATATGTCATCAAGGCTATCAATGAAAAGGAAGTTTGAGTTGCAACAAAGCTGCTGAATGTGAAAATTGTGCGAAAAAACCGACTGAACCAATGCACTCTGAGAGTGATTTCATGTGCAGAGAAGTGTGCAGAGGGGGTTCATATGAACCGGTCCTTGTTTTTGTCGAAACAATTGAAGGAAGACGCCATATTGGTACAGGAGGGGAAGAATACATTTACTTATTCGTGGATTTTGATATTGATCGCTCTTGTGGGTTGGATGGAAACCAAGTTGTACCAGGAGATGGACGTTGAAGCTGTCAGAACCTGCAATGGAGCATGGTATCGGAACCTATGGGCACTTGACATTAAGGAGCGACAAATTGAATGAAACATCCAATTTTACCTATATTATGATGGACTTAGGGACACCCTAGCGTAGATCCAAATCCCAGGCTCTATCAAGCACCGAGAGGGATCAAACTCTCTAGGTGCAAACCTCTCCATGTATTAATACACCATTAGAACCAATCAATGTAGCTACTAATTTATGCATTAATAGTAATACACCATACACTGAAACCTAATGAAATTATGTTCCTAAAGAAAAAACTCATTATGCAAGTTAATGAAATTCTCTTACTAAAATTCAATATAATTTCAAATATGACAGTTTTCAATTTGACTATATTTGAAATTATAATTAAAAAAAATTATTTAAAACATATTTGGAAAAAAATGTGATTTCAAAACTTTTTATTATTTAAATTATTAAAAATTTATAACTATTAAAACATTATAATTATTAAGACATTAAATTTCTTAAAACATTATAATATTATACTATTTATGAAATAGACTCTATTTTCAATTATATTTAAAAAACCTTATTTTTTAAAAACTTTTTTTCTATTCAAATTATCAAAACATTAAATATCTATTAAAACATTATAATATTATACTATTCCATAAATTGACTATATTTTCAATTATATTTTAAAAACTATATTTAAAATATAATTAAAAAAAACTTATTGGTATACATTTCTTTAAATATTTATTATTATTATAAATAATTAACTATTAAAAAACCATATTTTAATAGTTATATTTCATAGTCTCATAATCAAAAAATCCTTATTTAAAACCTTGCAATATTATCCTAAATGAAAACATTAAATTGTTTCAAACCTAAAGATTACATACATTTTAATACTATCCTAAATATAACTTCAAGTGAGATCTAGGATCAAGTTAATATGGTTCTCACTTATTGAATAAATTAAAGTATATTTGTATTCAAAACATCTACTTCATACATGGTTTTAAAACAATGTGCAAGGCCCTCCCTCCTAAACCATATACAATGAAACCATAGGTTGTTTAGGAGGCTTTGCACATGGTTTTAAAACCATTTGCAAGGCCCTCCTAAACCATGTACAATAAAGCCATCGGTTGTTTAGGATGCCTTGCACATGGTTTTAAAACCATTTTCAAGGCCCTACTAAACCATGTACAATAAAACCATGGGTTGTTTAGGAGGCCTTGCACATGGTTTCAACACTTTTTTGCCGATAATTAATTAATTAAATTATTATTATTTTGTTAGGTATAATTAAATTTTTTATTTTTTATTATTAGTTTTAATTTTGTGTAGGCCGACATGTTGGGTATAAAATTTATTATTATTTTATTAGAGCATCACGTACAAACGTGACAACATCTCTCCCATACTGGGCTAGAGAGCACCTCGCTTCTCTCGGTGCAAACAGGGAAGGTTCCTTGTCTCACCGAGGAGGATGCGACGAAATATAGATGGGTGGCGTGATTCACAATAGGGCTACACACAATACACATTCAGGCGAGGTGGGACATGGACCACCAATGGCTATCGATGACATACAAACTGACAGATGAAGAGTTAGATGCTATTATGGTTGACTGGCCAACATAATGGAAGGTTCCTGTTGGTATCGGTGAGCTGTTAGATATGGAGTGTTGGCAAGGGGTTGGGGTAAGTTGTGTAGCATCGCGGATGCCGCGTAAGATCGAAAGACACCGTGCAAGACAAGGATAGCACACAAGGTGGAAGATAGACTAGTTTTTGAATATTTTGAGTCACATTTTGTACTTTTGGACCATATTTTGTGGATATTGGTCATTAGTTAGAAAATCAGTTAGGGATTAGTTAGAAGTGGACCATGAATGTAAAGGCGCAAGCCTATAAATAGATGATGAATTGTGAATGTAAGTATCCATGTATTGATCAATGTGAGAAAAGCACTTGGTTATGATCATCGATCCAAATCTTTGCTTGATGACCACGAGTTAAAATTGCTGTCTATTTGGATCTGTGAGTTACTACGCAGAAGTAATATGAAAAGATGAGGTTGATTTGAATTGCTGTTATCTTTTTCTATCTTTTTCTATTTTTGCAATCCACTAATGAGTATGCACGACATGGATCTATGATGCAATGTTTACTGCTTATGAATGATATTATCTTTGTAGATCTGTTGTGCGATAGTATGATTATTCTTGTTATATGATGCGTCTGCCATGAATAAATGATGCAATCTGTCGACTAGTGATGATGAATGGTTCTATGAATGATTAGACGACTAGTTAGATCTAATAGATAGACAAATGAATTATTGATGCCCATATTCCTCTTCTTTTATGTGGAAACTTGGTTCTGTTAGCCATTCGTTGAATCTCAGGTGTGACTTGTTTCGCTCTGCGGGTGTTGCTGGACAGGGTAAAACCTATCTAGGCCGATGCTGAGGGATATTGCAGTGAGTTGAGTGTCAACGGAGTTGGACCCCTGTCAACTGGGTTTTGTTGGTTGAGGTTTAAGCCAACAAATGGTTCTGTTACTGGCACCTTGTTGCAACTGAGAGGAGAGTATGTGGAATCTGACATGATCAGAAACTCAAGAGTGGATGTGGCATCCGATATGACTAGAAATTGAAGATTGGCTTGATCAGAAGCTGTGAGAATTCTCTGAAGTAGAAAATCAGAATTGTGGACTAACGATAGAAAAGTGGTTGGCGAATTGCATACATGATGGTCCTCATGAGTATTTTTTTCTGTGAGTTTCCCATCATACTGTACGAGTGGTTGGCACAGTTCACATACAAAAAACCAAATTTCTAAGGAGAAGAACCAACATCCTAGACCCCTGAATTGATCCAGGAGCTGCAAGAAACTGACAATAGAGCGTTGTGAGGTGTTGAGGTTTGGTTGGACAATATTCTAGAAGGATATATCACTGATTTTGCAGTTGACACTACCAATTCCTACAGCGAAGCTAAAAGGGAATTTTTCAACAAACCTAGAGGTAGGTTCTTATTGTCTCTACAGTTGTCAATTAAAATGCTTGTCTATGAGAAGGGTATACTAAATATGCATCTAGAGTAGTAGAAATCTACTGTGCAGAGGCGATGGATACCGCAACTAAAGGGGGGAGACAAATGGGAAGATAAGTGGTATATGGGTGCAAGTTTTGACAAGATTGTGAGGGAAGCCGATGAAGAAAGTGGTTGTACAAGGGGAGGAGCAAGGTTTCGACAAGAGAAGAGGTAGAGTATAGGGGAAGGTCATGTTGTGATCGAAACAAAAAACCATGAAGGAAAAACACATGGGATGAAGCGACCCTACAGTGATGAAGAGGATGACCAGACGTGGACTACACCCAGGACAACAGTAAGATCAAATCCTAGAAGCACCGTGTCCACGAATCTGTGCACTACTTCAAACTCAGGGAGAAACAAAAATTCCACGTCAACTTTCCCAACGTATCAACAACATTGTAGTAGTAGGTCAGCATGTCTAGGAAGAAGGGCCAGGATGGCGGGTGACGACACCAAGTTACCTTTGTTTCATGGGAATGAGATTGACGATCCTGAGCAGTATTGGTTCCTCTACGAGGCAGTATGGACTGTTAGACAAGCCATGGATGATGATGTCAATAAGGGCCAACTAGCGACTACCATACAAGGTTGTGCACTAGATTTGTACATGAAATTTATACAGGTTCCTACGGGGACCCCTCCAAAAACATTGGATGAAGTTCGAAGGCGACTGATCGAAGAATTTCGGAAGCCTAAATCTGAGGAAAAATACATTACTGACTTAAAAGAGATTAAGAAGTTTCCTAATGAGATAGTTTGGGACTTCGATTAAAGATTTAAGACATTGATGACACGAGACAACTTTGATATGAGCGATGTTCAACATAAAGAGTGGTTTATCACAGATTTGGTACCTCATATCCGGAAACCACTGATGCAGCAGAAGATCACGAACCATAGCGAGTCTCTAGAGATCACGATGAAGTTAGAAGCTTCATTGGTTGGGGAGAATGCAGTTGGCATGAACCAAATTCAGGCACAACTGGAGAACTTGATGCTGTGATTACAAGACATTAATAAAGGGAAAGAGAATCATGAAGATCTTTGGTGCACTCATTGTCACACATATGGACACACTAAATATACTTGCCCTAATTTCTAGAATTATCTGCTATTAGGGGCGTTGAACCCACTGAGTTGCAGGAACGTACCATGGTGTCGTATATGTCAAGTCTATGGACACCGACATGAAGAATGTAGCTACATGTAGAAGATAGTGTCAAAGCCAGCTAACCTATATTGTTCATTTTGTATATCGACGGGGCATGAAGATAAATACTGTTGTGCATATGATCTGCTTCAGGAAAGAACATACAATTCGTACTTTGTGAATGGTGAAGATAATTGCGCAGTACAACCACCACAGCCGCAGCCTCAAGTGGTAAAATCTTGACCATAACCACAGTATACACCACTTTCGTAGATGCAATTTATACCATCCCATCCGCAACCACAATTTGCACTGCAGCCACCCTACAATCAAATGACAATGCCTCAGCTGCAGTATATTCAAGTTGCGCACTATGTTTAGCATCATTCAAATCCATCGCTATAACAGATAGATCAGCCGCAGTATCAGCATCAAGGAGGATTTCGTGGAGGATTCCAAGGAAGAGGAGGAGTGTCAGATGCCCCAAATTGCAATTTTTTTTTATGTTTTAAGAAACATTATGTTATATCTTTATTATAATTTTTTTAATTAATGACCAAGTGGGGTTAAGGATAATTGCATGTAATGGCTGAATAATTTATTAATTAATAAATAAAGGATGATATAATAGCTTAAGGAGGATATTAAATGAGTGTTTTACTGGTTACTTGGTGGAATAGGCTGGGTTGAGAGCAGATTGACACTTGGCAGCATCCTCAAACTACTTCTAGCTGTTGCAGGAGGAAACTTCCCTATTTTTGTGGTTATGCTCCCCAAGGAAATGGAACAAGAGCAGGTGGCTCATTAAGTGAAAACTGACCCAAAAGACCCAGTCATGCTAATAAAACTTTCCATTGAATACAACTGAGGCTGCTCATTCTTCACTTGTGAAAATTTAGAGTGAATTTACCGCACAAGAAAATTCAAAGGAGGGACTAGCAGAAGTTTGTTTTTAGTGAAAAGTGCTGAAGTTTTGAACTAGTGCAACTATTTTAAGCTGAATTCATAATGTTGCAAGAAGAACACATTACTGCTGAATACTCAATAGAGTTGCAGAGGATTACTAAACTAGATCTCTCACCCTGTACTTCTACCAGGTGGACCAAAAGACAAGCTTGGGGGTCCTGAGATTTGCAGTTCAACTATCTCCTGGAGTTGGTTGGGAGGAACAGGTTCCTTAAGCTATTGTCACTTCTTCTATATTTCTAGGTTCTACATATTCTTTCTAATTTATGTTTGCATATTTAGGATCAAGAAGGATTGAACTTAAGGAATAATGTGTTATGATTCTAGTCTTCTGTTATTAGAATTATTGAATGAAATCTTTTACTGTGAAAATATAGTCAAATTCTGGATTAGGTATGGATTAGGATAAATGATTAGAAGAATTTCTAATTTTACTGATATATAAAAAAAATACCTAACTGTATTTTTCCACACCTTCTTAAAGGTAGTACTCTAGTATAGTAGGTTAGAATAATTCTGAATGATAATCAAATGAAGTGTGCTTGAATGTGTTTATTACCTTCTACAGATTTCATAGGGTTAATCAAAATTAAGTTTTATTTTCTATTTAAACACATTAGAATTAAATATTAAACTCTGTAATGATTTAAAAAATAATTAAGATTTTATAAAAACCCTAATTTGGAGAAACTGTCAATTATGACCTTCATTTCTTTCTCCTTTTCCAGAGTAGGGATTATAAAGTTTTACCCATAAATACTTAAAGTATAAAGTATTCATTTATATAAACACAACTATCAATTTATAATACACATGTTTAAATAAGCTTTTTACAGGAACAATATTAAAACTGTTTGACAAATATAAACTAAGAGAATTTAAGTAAATACCTTTTAAAACATTCCAACCCAAGAAAACAGTAAAGACTCAGGTTGTATTATTCAACCCTTCCTTTATTTATTTACTGAAATAATTATTTACTGACAGTAAAAATCAAACTCTGTTTTGTCTCAACATTTTGTTTCTCCTTTAAAAAATAAAAATAAAAAATTATTACAAACTGAAACCATAATAAAAACTTCTTTTAAAATTCTTTAACTATTTATACATCAATACAAGATTCATACAGTAAAAATATACGTATTAAGTTAATTCAAAAATTGAATTTCTTAAACATTATAAGAAACCCCACAGTCTACCATTGACCTCGTAGAAACCATAGTTCATGGCCGAATACAAAATAGCTAATGCAGTAAGCCTGTAAGCCTAAGCATAGTATAAATATCTTTAAAAAACTTAACTAAAACACATTTACAAAATTCCACAGAAGTCACGGCTTTAAATCTTGTCCAAATTATAATATTTGGAAATCAAGTCACGACCGTGAGGGCCCCAAAGTATTTCATCACTCTACGACCGCTAGGGCTTCAAAATTTTCTTATCAACACATTACAATCTCGTCCACATGGCCTTCCTTAACATTCAAGATATATGATAACCAAAAATGGATCTGCATCTCGGTGGAATTACAATTACCCAACTCCATACAACCATCGTAGGAGGACCTCAGGTAGGACTAAGGCTTACCAGGATGAATGCCAACACAGAGCCATTTTTGGTGGTGTCTTTCAGCACAGAGAAACCAATTCGAAAGCCTACACAATAAAAAGAAAACCACCTGTTAAACTCTTGCAATTAACAAAGATAATAATCTGTTAATAGTAAAGAAGAGTTATAATATTGTTTTAAACCAAATTTCTTACCTGAAGAGTTGATTATCGACCCCATAATGATGACATGAACAGACCCTAGCCACGAAAAAGGGTATGCCGTGCTACAAGGAGAGATACGGTCAAGAAAACCCCAATGAGTAATGTGCAAGCCCAAAGCCAAAAATCACGATGAACCAGAATCAAGCCCACACTAGAATTCGGGCAGTGAAGGTAGATAATCCTACACTCAATGAGAACATTCAAATAAAAAGTCAAGACCACACTATGATGAACCAAGAACCGTGCTCACACTACTGAGTTCACCATTGCACCAGTGCACGAAGGGTAGCACTTGCAGAGGCAAGGTAATGACGAAGGGTAGCACTTGCAGAGGTAAGGTAATGATGACAGAGGCAGGCTTACACAGAATACATCAGTGGCCATGTAAACCTCACACACAGAAGAAATCAAAATGGAAAAAGGAGGCCTGTACATAAAGAGTTAAAGCAATAACATCAAGTCCTTGTGACCATGAGCCTGCGACTCTTCCTCTCCACGGCAGTAGTAAAAGATAGGTAAAATGAAAATTTTTAGGGTTTAGGAGAGTTATATAATGAAAATCCAAAAGTCAAAACCCTAACCAGTGATCACCTACCATGTGGCGTTAGATATATTTGCAAGTTATGGGTTTTGCATTATAGTTTGAGACCCAAAATAGTAGCATGCACACAATTTGGTTTTACATAAAAACTTGGTTAAAAACCCTTTTAGCAATAGAATAATATTTCATATTATAAGATGCATGTTATAATTTTAAAGAAAACTGATATTGGAGGTAATCTTCACTAAGACTAGGGTTTGCAATTATGTTATATAAACCATGTAAATGGGTAATAGATACAAAGAAAATTCTTTAACCTTGATTACATCATAAATAAAACCTTGTGATAAACTATAATACTTTGTAGAAAACCTATATTAATATATTGGTGAAAAACACTTATGTGTGTAAGTTCGCATGTATAGAAAGATTCTAAGCTTGATTCCTAGTATAAGTGTTAATACTTGGTTTGGATATAGGGTAATAATGATTTCCATATCTCCTTGTGAGATAAAGATTATGTGAAGGCTAGGTTGAATAGATTTTATAGGAAATGATCTTTCATTTCTTACACAAAATAGTAACACTAATAATTATCGATATAATGTTCATAATATTATAATTTTACATGGTAAATACTTAAGTAGTTAGAAGTCTGTTTTTGCATGACATCTTTAGTTCTATGTATGAATATCAAATCATTTATAACTTATGACTATACCTAGATTTAGTACTTTCTAGGTTTACATAACATTTGAATATTGTTGAGACAATCATCTATGAATTACCATGGTATCAAGTAATAAGGTATTAAAGGACCTGATATACAAATTACCTTACACTAGAATTACATACAGGAGCTAAACTGATAATAGATAGATAAAATTTAGATGAACAAGTTATAGTTGAAGTGAAGTAGAAGAACAACTGGATTATGTTCAGTTTTCCAAACACTTATGTTTACCAAAAAATTAATTAAAACATAAATATACAGATCAACGATACCTCATTTATTTTGATCAAAGCTGTAAAATAAACAAATTTACTAGCATTATATTTTATGCTGGTTGAGATAATAATATCGATCCGGAAATTGGTTACAAAATGTCTTACCTATAAAAGACTTGTAAAAGAAGCATCACTTCACTGCATTAGCTAAAAAGCTAAGTAAGCCTCAGACTCAACTGAAGTTCCTTCATATTTTCACAAACAGTAAAAAAAACTTTAGCACTTAGTAATTAAATAGATGTTTCAATTCATGTTGTTCCAAATCATAACCTGCTAAATCAAATTCTTAACAATGATATATGAAACCAAATAATTAAGTATGCAGAACTAGAAATTAACAAAAGAATCAATTCTAGTTTAAGCCTGTTATGTTAACCGTTAATAGTTAAATGTTCCTCAGTAGTGACAATTGCAAACATTTAATGTCATAGGAACAAATTTAAATTTTTACAAATTTTTGGAGTATTACAAGGAGGACGAGGTCGATGCTTGGTCCATTGTTACAATTGTGGCGTATTTGGGCATTGCTAGAGGGATTGACCACACTTGTAGTGCTCGTGTACATACTACACGACCATTGATCACACTGTCTAAAACTTCCCACAGCTAATCGCAAGATGGCAGGCCAGGAACATTCCTCGGTTGCAGACTCAGAAACAGTTACAGACTCAGAATCAGCTACAAACCCAGAACTAGTTGCAGAATTAGACCCAAAATCAAGTTCCACTCCAGAATTAGACCATGAATCAATCTATGAACCCTCCCTTGAACTAGAATTCATCGTTGACTCAGAATCCACGAATGAACCAGAATAAATGGCCGACAGTTGCGACGATCTCAGCAGAGCCTAGAATAGTGGATGTTGACGTTGCTGTTGTCACCCACGCATGAGCCAAAACATGAGAGGATGGGTCCCACCCACATATTCGGTTTTATAGATATAAGAAGGCGCCGTTTGATATCGCAACAAAAAAGGAGACATTTTTTGGAGCCCAAGATGCGATTGAAAGAAATCTTGGTAAGTCACCTATCTATGAAATTCCTTCATATTTTGATTCTTCACTAGAGGTAGGACCATTGCGGAAACATGGTACCTTGAAACACTTCTTTGAGAGTTGTTTATCATTGGCATGAGATGCTGATGCTCTAGTCGAGATTGAAAATCTGTTGCACCACCCGGGTAAGGAACGAAAGGATTCTACGGTGAATTCTTTACACAAGGAGATGTGTATGAATATTCATATTGGAGATTATGAAGTCAACTCAGTCATTTTGGATTTAGGATCTGATGTGAACATCCTAACAAAATAGGCCTGGAAGAAGATGGGGATGCCGACTTTGTTTTGTTCCCTTGTGCAATTTTGACTGGCTAATCAAGCTAAAGTGCAACCAATTGGATGTGTGTCGAACCTGGTTGTGGACGTTGAAGGTATGAAACCTATGCCAACTTCGATGTGATTGAAGTTGTTAATGGTGAAGGATCCTATCCCACTCTGCTGGGGATTGGATGGGATAGTGGCAATATGGAAGTGATTAACTTTAAGAAGAGGATGATGACATTCAAGAATCAAGATATTAGAGTCATCGCGCCTACATATCCCAACGAAGGATGATGATACATTGAACCAGTAAAGGATGAAGCTGTTAGGGGATGGGATCATGCTTACAATATATCTGAAAACTATATCCACCCAACTATTGATGGAGAACTTGGTTGGCACAGTGTGAGTTCTGCATCTTCTGATTTTGAAGATGCGTTAGAAAAATGGCGAAAATGCATGCATGAGGTGTCATTCAGGAAATGTGGTTTGGTCATGCAGTCACTATGCCATGTCATGACTCAGGTTGTCGAATTCCATGTGTATGAAGGGATACTTGAACTTTCAACATTCTTAATGGATTTTGAAGAAAAGGTCTCAGAACCACAGCGATTGCTGGCAATGGAGGAAGCACTGAAGGCTACTCTAGCCTACTGGTGGGAGACACATAAAAAGACAATTATGGGATGGGCACATTGTTTACGGTTGATGACAGTTTGCTTTGGAAAAATAGAGGCGTTTCATGCTGGTAAGTATGATGGATGGAATGACCCTAGCATCCATTTGATGGAATTCCAAACATTATGGGCATCACGAGCAAAGGATGAATGGGTCCATACCTTTATTCACACCTTGGATGAAATGACAATATCCTGGTATGTATCAAAAGAGTTGCGTAGAGAAATAACCACTTGGTAAGAGCTAATGGTTTTCTTTGCGCATACCTTTAGTTTCGCAAACACTAATATTGATGTAAATAATGCACTTCAGATCATTCGGGACATGGTTTTAAAAGTTGTACCAGTGGCATATCCCGTGGATCCACATGCGCATTTCCACAGGCAGTCGATGATGGAGTGTTATAACATATCTGGAAAACCTAATATTATGATGAGCTACGAAATATCAATATTATGGAGACAGAAGGGAATAGTGATGTTGTAGCTCCCAATATACCAACTGATCCCATGAATCAACCGCTAAAGATCTAGAAATTTAACAATAGGATAAAGGAGAACCCAAAATTTACAAGCATTGGGGACTATAGGGATGAGGAGACCCTGGAAAATATCATAAGTCTGTTGCATGAATTTCAAGATATCTTGCGAACAAAATTCTTAGAAATGAAGGGGTTACTGGGTGATCTAGGAGAAATGAATATTTCCTTAAATCCATACATGAAACCAGTACGACAGAGAACAGATTGCCTGAATCCATGATACAAAGAAAGAGTCAAGGATGAACCTGACCAGATGTTGGAGGTTGGAATCATTGAGCTAGTAGAAGAATCAGAATGGATCAGTCCTATGGTGGTCCAAGACAAGAAAATTGGTGAAATTTGAATCTATGTCGACTTAAGAAAATTGAACAATGCTTGTATGCATGACCCATTTCCAACACCATTCACACATGAGGTACTTGAAGGTGTAGGCAGTCAGGAGATGTACTCTTTTACCGATGGATTTTCTGGTTATCACCAGATCAAAATCTCCAAGGAAGATTGACATAAAATGACATTTGTCACCAAGTGGGGCTGCTTCCAATACACGGTGATGCCTTTTGGGCTAAAGAATGTGCCTGCAATCTTTCCCGAGTTGTTGTCGCAGCATTTAAAGACTTCATTCATAAGTTCCTATATGTATATATGGATGATTGGACAATGTATGTTCTAATCAAAGATCATTTGGAAAACCTTCGATTGATGTTGAAAAGATGCCGACAGCATCAGATCGCACTGAAATCCAAGAAGTGCATTTTTTATGCACTGTTTGGGATACTCTTGGGTCACCTTGTGTGCAAGAAAGGATTATTGGTTGATCCTGTGAAGATAACCCTCATTTTGAGCTTACCACCGGAGACAAATGTAAATATGCTTCGGGTCACACTAGGGCACACTAGGTACTATCACAAACTCATTAGAGGATATGTTGCGATTACTGCCCCTATGGAGAAACTACTAAGGAAAGATGTTGTCTTTGTATGGAGTCCAGAATGTCAAGGTAGCTTCGACACGCTGAAGTCCAATATGGCTTCCGTGTGAATACTTGTATTCCTAGATTGGTACAAAGAGTTTCACATGCATGTTGTTGCCTCTTCTGTTGTGCTAAGAGTAGTGCTCACACAACTAGGTGAGGGAGACCTAGATCGCCCAATCTCTTTTGCTAGTCGAAAGTTGTCCTTTGCTGAGAAGAACTACATAACCATGGAGCGAGAAGGTATGGCGATGGTTTATGTGCTGCAGAAACTCAGACATTACCTTTTAGGAGGTCACTTCAAAATGTTTACTAACCATTATGCATTGAAGTATCTGGCCAATAATCCTATGTTGGGAGGGAATATATGCCAATGGATACTTCTCTTTTAGGAGTTTGATTTTGAAATAATTATGAAGCCGGGTCACTTGAATGCTGGCCCTGATCACTTGTCAAGAATTGAGACAGGATAGGAGCCTACTAATATTGAAGATGGACTTCCTGATGCGTAGTTATTATGAGTTGACATGGAAGACGACCATTATGCTCCAATAATCCAGTTTTTGGCGACAGGAGTCACACTCGAAGAACTTTCCACAAGTCAAAAGAAGTAGTTGGTGGTTAAAGCTTCTCATTATTAGTTGATTGTTGGACACCTGTATAAGCTGGGACTAGATGAAATTTTACAGCAATGTGTCCTACCTAAAAAGTAAGGAGAAATATTAGCAGAAGCACATGCGAGAGTCACCGGGGGACACTATGGGGTTCGTGCTACGAAAATAAAGGTGCTTCGTGTAGGGCTTTGGTTGCCCACTTTACACAATGATGCAACAAATTATGTGTGGACATACGATGTCTGTCAACACACTGGAAAACCATCACTGTGGGATGAGATGCCATTGGTACCCCATGTAACTTTGCAACCTTTTGATAAATAGGTAATGGATTTTGTGGGTCCAATCAACCCACCCGAGAAAAGAACTGGTGCATGGTATATAATCACAGCAACCGACTATTTGACGCGATGGGCAGAGGATGAACCAGTCGTAGATTGCATTACTGCGACAACAACAAGATTTCTGTTTGACAACATTGTAACATGGTTTGGATGCCCATGGATATTAATGAGCGACCAAGGCAACAATTTTATCAATCGCACCGTACGAGTGCTGACAGAGGAGTTGTAGATACAACATAAGAAAAGTACACCATATCATCTGCAGGAGAATGGGACTATAGAAGCGTTCAAAAATATCTTGGAGTTGCACTTACAAAGGTATGTAACACTAACCGAGATGACTAGGATTTGAAAATTCCAGCAGTATTGTGGGCATATCGCACCACCTGCAAGAGATGACGGAGAAAACACCGTTCAAATTGGTATATGGGAAAGATGCAATCATGCCTATGGAATACATTGTTCCCAGTCTGTGCATTGTAGCAATGATAGGCATGGATGATGACGCAACATTAGAAGAGTGTATGTTGCAGTTGATACAACTTGAAAAGACCGTTTTATCGCAGGGTTCCATCAGTGTGTCGAGAAGGATTGACATAAGGGTTAGCATGCTCGCCATATAAAAAACAAATAGTTTCAGCAAGGATATTTAGTGCTGCTCTACGACAGCAAGTTCCTAAAGCATCCAGGTAAGTTATAAATGCATTGGTTAGGTCCATATCTTGTGAATTATATTACTTTTGGGGGGTAGTGCAACTACATCAATTAGATGGAGCAATGCTGCCAAAACTAGTGAATGGTAGCCACCTAATGCCCTATAGGAATGGGATGGAATCACACAATGCTTAAGGCACTGTGCACTAAAAAAAGCATAGGAAGGATGAAAGGAGGAGATGGTGCACTAAGAGGGAGTGGTTGGACAAACATAGAATTCAATATCGTAGTTAGGAATATCTATCACGCCAGCTGTAGGGCCGCGAAATAGTCAAAATCAACACTAAATAAAGAAGTAGTTAATATGGTTCACTAGACAGCATCGCGCACTACTGTCAGCACTGTGCCAAGAAGAAGGGGTTGCACCAAGAGAAAGGGGACGCACCAAGAGGAAGTGATCGCATGGGAGTTAGTGGTTTCGTGGGAAAAAGTGGTCGTGCGAAAGGAAGTGGAGGCACCAGAAGGAGTGACTGCACAAAAAGGAGTGGCTGGGAAAGAGGAAGAATCAATAGCACCGTTAGGAAGACAGATCCCTCCCACCGGATAATTGTGACCGAATGTCACATCAGCACTCAACGACGATTGTTAAGGCAGGTGAACAATGACACTTTTTGATTTCACGTCTAATGATAGCGTATCCAAGCGGTATGTTGGAAGAATCAACGATGTAGTCAGATAATTAATGCATGATTTAGTCATAATGATGAATTGATATGACCATGATTCTATCTAAGCTGAAGTTGGTGTCATTAGAAGATGGTCGATCACCAAGAGAACACCATTGGGAAAAGTTGCATTATGCGAAGTTGCAGAAGTGATCAGCAGGGAAGTTGAAGGAAGCTCCGCTGCATAAGGCAGTGAAAACATAAGGTGATATGCAGAACACCCTTGATATGAGGGAGCCTTTGAGTCAGAATGCTTCACCACTTGAAATTGTAGAATAATTTGGAAGTATGCGAGTTAGCTCGTCCAAGACGAAAGTTCCTGGCAAGGTAATCCTTGGCTACTTTTTTCCCAGTCGGTCTAGGGCGCAGACTAAGACACCCACGAGGAATCCAGAAGGGGCTAGAGTTCTTGCCCCACTTGACTAAGTCTACGGGAGCAGGGAACGAGATTGACTTCATGAAGCATAGGATAATCCTGAATGCAAGGAATGACAAGGTTATGGAAGCTGGAATGGATTTCAAGGAGGCACATAGGTGTCAGAATTTGCAATTGCAGATAATTTCCATGCAGTAGGTAGTCACGCAGACAGTCACAGTGATCCTAAAGAAGTTCAATGACAAGTATTTATGGTTGGAGGAGCAAGACAATTTTGCGAGACACGAGGTTGTAGCGGTGTGCTGAGTTAAGAAGAAGTTGACATTGGAGGAGGTAGGTGCAACAAATTGCATAGTTAGACAAGTTCCAGGTAAATGGGGGCTTGTTGGTAAGGGGTTGGGGTAATTTGTAGATCATCGTGGATGTTGCGCAAGCTTAGAAGACACCACGCATGAAAAGGATAGTGTGCAAGGTAGAAGATAGATTACTTTTTGAATATTTTGTGTCACTTTTTGTACTTTTGGACCATATTTTGCAGATATTGGTCATTAGTTAGAAAATCAGTTAGGAATTAGTTAGAAGTGGACCATGAATGTAAAGGGGCAAGACTATAAATAGATGAAGAATTGTGAATGTAAGTATCCATCTATCGATCGATGTGAGAAAAACACTTGGTTATGATCATCGATTTGAATCTTTGCTTTATGAATGCGAGTTAAAATTGTTGTCTGTTTGTATCTGTGAGATACTGCACAGAAGTAATATGAAGAGATGAGGTTGATCTGAATTACTGTTATCTTTTTCTGTCTTTTCTATTTCTGCAATCCACTGATGAGTATGCGCGACATGGATCTATGATGCAATGTTTACTGCTTATGAAGGATTATATCTTTGTAGATCTGTTATGCGACAGTATGATTTATCTTGTTATATGATGCGTCTGCTATGAATAAATCATTTGATATGTCGACTAGTGATGATGAATGGTTCTGTGAATCGTTAGATGATTGGTTAGATATGATAGATAGACAAATGAGTTGACAATTCCCATAGTCCTCTTCTTTTCTCAGGAAACTTGGTTCCATCAGCCCTCCCTTGAACATATCGGGTGAGACTTCATCCGCTCCATAGGTGTTGTTGGACAGGGTAAAACCTGTCTAGGCCGATGCTCAGGGAGATCACGACGAGTTGAGTGTCGATGGAGTGGGACCCCTATCGACTAGTTTTTGTTGGTTGAGTTTTGAGCCAACATGGAGATAGGATCACCACTTGATTTCTTATTTGTTTAGTAAATTAAATCCTTGGGATATTTCTATAACAAAGTGCATGGCACATGGATAGGAGTACATCTTTGTCCCTAGCTAAATCGTACTCACTAGTTCCAATAGATACATATTTTGAATTTCTTTCAACATCCAACTAGGATCCTTCATTTCTAAAGGGTCTATCATTTCCCTAGGTTGCTACTCCTCTAAAATTTGGGTTTCCTCCAAAGGGGAGGGGATCAATTTTCCCATGTATAGTGATATCATCATTTTATTATTTTTCATTGGGGCATCTTATTTAAAATCCAGGAGAACAATATCCATTACAACCTCAAATTCCACCAAGTATGCTAATGGTTGTTCCACTTTTTAGTGAGTGACCTAACAAAATTATGGTGTTCCTTCTTAATTTAAGATTTTCATTTAGGGAAAATCACTATTATTACTTCAAAGCAATATGTAAACTAGAAATAATTTTTTTCATAACCATGGTTAATGTAACCAAAATGCACAATGTCTACATTTATAGACAATACACACTTCAATTTCAAGGGGCTCTTGTCCTATCCTCTTTATTAAACTATCAACATAAATGCAAAGTCTTATGTTTAAACAATTTAGTTCTCTAACAAAATTATTATCAAGAACTTCAAGACCAAACCCGAATTAACCCCTACTCCTTAATATTATTAACTATTTATTCACATCCTCCTATAACTTACATATGATTTCCTTATATTGACCCTCTTCCTGTAGATCCAATTGTTTGTGTTCCTTAACTATCAACTGAATTGTCCCCATACTTTGAAATTCTCATACATTTTATTTTACATGCCATGAAAGAACCCTGGGATATTATCAAGGGATTATTTTCAACTATCATTATTTATAATGGTCAACGTACATGGTTGAGGTCCACTATAGACAAATCGTGATTAAATAATATCACTATAAAAAAGGGGGTATGAAGTACTATTCAACATTAACTTAGTCTTGCAAGGTTTTCTCGATATGACGGTTCTTTGGTTTCTACAAACTTTCATTTGCATATTATTGTTCATCTCCAAAATGTTGATATGGGCATAATAAATTTTATTACATTATTATTCAATGTCTAAATTGTTAATATGGAAGTGGTTTGTTTCTATTAGTTGTTCGAGTTCTAGGGTGGTTTCCATGTAGCATGAATAAGGAGCCTTCTACTATCTTCTTGATCCACTCTCTTTAGTTCTAGAGATTTGAAGGTAGTCCCAAACATCGTGTTTATTGAGTAATGAGAACAAAGAGAGGCACCCATAGCATTAACCACAAAATTATTGCAAATCCACTCAACAACCTTCAATATATATGAGGAAAAGAAGGCTCTGAGCCATATAAAGGAAATGATGGGTGGAACTATGTGGCATATCCCCTATTTGGAGTGATTTTCAAGAATCTTGATACCATGCCTAAATATTTTTTTAAATATTGTGTGTCTCCTAAAGACACTACGACAAACTTATCTTCAACAATAACTGTATTTGGGATTATGTTGAAATATCAAATCTTAACTCAAAGAATTTAGGAGGAAGTTGCTAAAGTATATTTATGAAACAATAAATCTCTTGTGTGTTTGTGTATGTGTGTGTAATATTTAACCACTATGGTGAAATATCAAATTACTAAAAAATACATTCAATGAAAATGCCCGTCATTTTTACATAATTGATAAATACAAAGTACATAATATTGTTAAATTTTTTAAGAATTTCCAAATAAAGCTACTAATTATATTTAATTTAATTTTTGAAAAAGGAGCCATTATTGTTTTTCCATTGTCCAGGGTAGGGAATAACGAGTCCAGTGTTTGAAATTGGGTTTGCAATTGAATTTCAACAATGTTAAAATTCAAACTAATATATTTTGTTTGCAATCCTAAACCCTAGACACCCTAAGCCCCAAACCACATCCTACCATTGTCTAGAGCAGGGCCGATTTTGATATACTTGGGTTCTATAAGTGGTGCCATAAGATTCAACAACCCAACCAATTAAATTCCATATCATGGAAATAATGGCTATCATTACACACTACATCTGTTATCAACGATTTTATCATTGTTGGGAGTAAGAATAATGTCCCATTTATTTTACACACAATAACAACCACAACACATAGTTTCTCCCACCGCTCATTATCAATCATGATCTCCAAATTCGAGATTTATAAATATGGAATAATATATATTTGGAGCTTCCGAAATAATGAATACAATCTTATAATAATGTTTTCTTAATTTACATGGTGCGTCATTATAACAAACCACATCGATACATCCTGGGTAAATGAACGCACTGGTGCTTCTAAACCACATAAACACATGGGTGGAACATCTGCAAAAAATCTCGTAAATGAAACTATTTTCTATATTTGATAGTAGATAATTATCTATCTCATTTTCAATATTGTTGACAACAATGTGCTTACTATATACAGATGCACTGGTGTAATTGAAGTTTATTTATGCACCCTAATGTGTTGTTTTTTATTTTTCTTTGGTTGTCAGTATGGTGTGTCATGAAAAGTGAACAACACTAGTGCATTTCAAGTTAGGATGCACTAGTGTATCCATTTAAAGAGCGCACTGAAGTCTGAAAAGTTGAAATTAAAAAGTCGACAAATTATTTTCCCAACTAAAAACTGAGAGAGAGTTTCAATTTTAAAAACTAATTCTACAAGATATTAAAAACAATTTAATCATTATTTCATTATTGTGTCGAACTTTCAAGGGGAGAGTGTTGGGAAAGAGTTATCAGGATGAGTTTGGAGCAACCAGATTATTCTAGAGATTGAAATTTGTAAGGTATGTTGGATCAAACGAATCCCCGCATAGTAGAAATTTCAAGTATGTAAACTATTACTATTATTTTCCTATTTAGATCTTCTTGTTGCTTTCATTTGTTTTATGTGGTTACAAAATTTTACATTATAGTTTAAATCCCTCTATTGTTTCACAATTAAGATTTTAATTATTAGGGATTTTAGATTTAATGGGTTTTTAGTTTTATACATATGCCATTGGGTCCGATAAGACCACTTCTTCGGTCAAACCCGAAACCTTGTTGACCTTGTCAGATTTTTTTTTATTCTTTTAAGAGAAACATTTACACAATTTCTGAGTGTGTTTGATATGTCCAAATGAACCGATTCATTTATAGTAATAATACAATGGTCATGTCTAGCATGTTTTCCTTTTAAATTAAAAAACAGAGTTTTCGGTGCGTTCGAGTTGTTCTAAAGCATTCGTGCATTAATAGTGAACTTGCACCGGGTTGATTGTTGATGCTTTATAATATAGAAATCACACTGGAAAATGTGTATATGACAATTTTTATTGTTGTGGTTCATAGTGCATTCAATTATGATGAATCTGTGTGGTTAGTATATTGAAACACATTGAAATGGCATGTTTTATTTTTTATTTTTTTTGAAGATAATTATTTTTTGTATAATATAGTTAATATCACTTGCAAGATTGTTGTGGCCATTGACTTGATATCCATGTTCATGTCTCAAAAATTCCACTTTAGCCATGTTTTATCATTGATGTTTTGAAACCATAATAGGACTCAATTAAGAAATTTTGTCAAGTTTGAAGAGTAGACGATCTTAAAGCATTAATATTCAATTTATAGGATACAGAGATAAATGTATGTTAGCTTGGAGAATTTTAGGATTTTAGAGTTTAGGTAGAGGTTAGGGCTAGAATATTAATAATTCATATATTTTATATTAAAAGGATCTGAATTTGATCTAAAAATTTGGGGATACAAAGATTTCCTATGTTAACAAGTTTTATTGATATCTTAATACAATATAATAATATTATTATTTAATTATTCATTTTAATATTAATATAGTATTTAGTTATTACTAATACTATATAAATAATAATTTTAATATTAATACTAATATTAATATAGTATTAGTATATACTAATACTATATTAATATTAATATTAATATCAATAAAATATTCAATTAAGATCCTAAGTTAAAAATTCATGTTCAAATCTTTATGATGATTAGGGTCCAAAGTAAAAAAAAATAGGTTATCTTCTTTGGTTTAAGAGCGAGGGGATCCAAGTAGTACTTAATTCAAGGCCCCCATATCTGTTTAATTTGTCAAGATTCTTTATTATTTCTAGGCCTTCCTTAAACCTTCGTTTTTAGATAATGATCCTCTTTTTGCTAGGATTTTGGTATCTTCTAAGCGCAACTGGTTTTTGGTTTTGAAAGAGTGTTTTGTTAGTGTTGAGGTTTGGATTCGTTCATTCTTGATGTCAACCCTATTCTCCTTTATTATGGTGTGGAAAGAATGTCCAATTTCACTAATGTAACATTTTTCACATAAACATCTCACCTTGTAGATGCCTCTATATTGTTTATGGTCAACATGCTTTTTTATGGGTCTCTGTTTTTTCCTAATGGTTTATGAGTATTTGAATTAGGATTTGATATCTTTCTTTTTAAGGATTCTAACATTCTTGTTTGTGATCCCTTGAATGTAAGGTAAGTGATCCGTTATGTTATATTATTTAGTACTTCGAGTGTTATTTTTTTCGCTAGATGTTTTAGTGTTATGAGTGTCGGTCCTTTTGTTTGATTTATTTATAAATTTTTTGATATCCCAGTGTTGTATCCAATGTTCATGACAACATTTGTGAGATGGTCATATTCCTATTCAAGGTGTTCAACATCTGAAATTCTTGATGCCCTATGGCTAAGGTGTTGAGGACTGCTATATTCTGGGAGGGGTGGAGCCAATATAAGATTTGTTGAAAGAAGACATGAGATTTGGTCATAAAAGAATGCGTATCATTTAGGAATCAATTATTTATATGGCACATCGCTTTTCAATTTACATTCATGTATATTATCTATTTTAATTTTTATTATTCCCAACAATGTAGATCATACACTCATTACACTTTATTTTTATGTTTGTAGATGGAAGTTGAATAAGAGGAAAACAATCAAGGCAATAAACAAAACATTTGGCCAAATAACCCAAGTCATGCAAGTGGCTTGAGCACCGACAACAATTTTAATGAAGAATGATGATCCATATATTTTGGATGTGAATGCAAGTTGTTGTATTTTTTGAAATAATTGTATGTTAAAATCATACATTTTAATGTTTGACGTACTAGACACAGTGTCCCAAGTGAAAGAAGACAGGTTACCAATAAGTGTATAAATTACATTCATGTTGATATTTTGGTTATTTTGGACTTAATTTTGTCTCAATTTGTATGAAAAAGGGCCTATTATTGATATAAAATAAAATGAATATATATTTATTATATTGCATTCTCCAATGTCGTGAAATGTTAAATAGCTAATTAAATACATGGATGATTAAATAGTACAATAGATGCAAAACTTTATGCTATAACAAATTAACCCAAACTCAACAATAAAAATTCAAATGAATACTAATAAAAAAACATCTCAATTTTTTAATGACTAATGTAATTTTTTTTCAATGTGGTTCATGCATGAAGATCAAGTCACTACATCCAAAGAGAAGCAATCCAAGAAGCCCACTTTAAGGGGCCTCACCCTGTTAGGCTATTTTAGAGCCTATCCCCGACACAAAACTTGGGTGTGTAGGAGAATTGAACCCTCGACCTCGACCTCCTGATGGCTTGGTCTTAGAGGCTCCAACCAACTGAGCTACCCCATGAGGATGATGAATAATGTGTTTGTGTGTATGTATGTATATATAAATGTCCAATTTCACTAATGTAACAGTTTTCACATAAACATCTCACCTTGTCGATGCCTCTATATTGTTTATGGTTAACATGGTTTTTTATGGGTCTCATTTTTTGCCTAATGGTTTATGAGGCTTTGAATTAGGATTTGATATATTTATTTTTAAGGATTCTAACATTCTTGTTTGTGATCCATTGAATGTAAGGTAAGTGATCTGCTATGTTATATTTTTTAGTACTTCAAGTGTTATTTTTTTCACTAGATTTTTTAGTGTTATGAGTGTCGTTCCTTTTGCTTGCTTTATTTATAATTTTTTGATATCCCAGTGTTGTATCCAATGTTCATGGCGACATTTATGAGATGGTCATATTCCTATTCAAGGTGTTCAACATCTGAAATTCTTGATGCCCTATGGCTAAGGTGTTGAGGACTGCTATATTCTGGGAGGGGTGGACCCAATATAAGATTTGTTGAAAGAAGACATGAGATTTGGTCATGAAAGAATGTGTATCATTCAAGAATCAATTATTTCTATGGCACATCGCTTTTCAATTTACATTCATGTATATTATCTATTTTAATTTTTATTATTCCTAGCAATGTAGATCATACACTCATTACATTTTATTTTTATGTTTGTATATGGAAGTTTAATAAGAACAAAACAATCAAGTCAATAAACAAAACATTTGGCCAAATAACCCAAGTCATGCAAGTGGCTTAAGCACTGACAACAATTTTAACGAAGAATGATGATCCGTATATTTTGGATGTTAATGCAAGTTGTTGTATATTTTGAAATAATTTTATGTTAAAATCATACATTTTAATGTTTGATGTATTGGATATAGTGTCCCAAGTGAAAGAAGACATGTTACCAATAAGTGTATAAATTACATGCATGTTGATATTTTGGTTATTTTGGCCTTAATTTTGTCTCAAATTTGTATGACAAAGGGCCTATTATTTATATATAATAAAATGAATATTTTTACTATATTGCATTCTCCAATGTCGTGAAATGTTAAATAGATAATTAAATATATGGATGATTAAATAGTACAATAGATGCAAAACTTTATGTTATAACAAATTAACCCAAACTCAACAATAAAAATTCAAATGAATACTAGTATAAAAAACATCTCAATTTTTTTTATGAATAATGTATTTTTTTTTCAATGTGGTTCATGCATGAAGATCAAGTCACTACATCCACAGAGAAGCAATCCAAGAATCCAACCTGAAGGGGCCTCACCTTGTTAGGCTATTTTAGAGCATATCCCCGAAGGACCCAGAGAATTGAACCCTCGACCCCGACCTCATGATGGCTTTGTCTTAAAGGCTCCAACCAACTGAACTACCCCATGAGGATGATGAATAATGTGTGTGTGTTTATTCCAGTGTGAGTCAAGGTTCACCAAGCAAAAAATAATCAGTGGTGCTTTTCATTTATATCATAGCACCAATGCATTTTATACGTTGCAACATCAATGTATTTGATTAATAGTCGAACCAAGGAACTTAAGACAACATAGTCACAGAGCAACATTATAGTCATCACATGCCTCGATGATTTTTCTATTATTACACCTTAGTGCAAAAATTTATATTAATCACAACAGTAATTTAAAAAATATAGCGAACGTCAACGTTGCAGTCAAATTTACCAGTGTTTTTTCCTTGTAGCATGGCACTGGTGCCTTGTAATGTTTAGAGAGAAATGGTTCTTTTTTAATAGTTGTTAAGCACTGATGATAATTTTAATATAGCTCACTAGTGCTACTTTTGATATAACACACTGGTACTTATGTTGTTATATTCACAATTTAATAGGTCCTAAACACTGGTGCATATATTGTTAACAAGCACTGGTTCCTATTAAAAATTTGAGCGCACTAGTGCTATATGTGTTGTTAAGCATTAGTGCTTGTTGTTTTTAGGCACATTAGTGCTATTCTTTCTTTAAAATGCATTGATTCTTTTTATTTTAGTAGCAATGCATTCTATCCAATGAAGCACACTGAAAAAAAACATCCACAAAATCTTATGGCCGTCAAGTTTTTTTATTTATAATACATTTCCGTAGAAACCTCCACTAAAACATCTTGTAACATTTATGGAGGTTGTGGCTGAGGTTTTTTTGACAATTTTGTGCCATCTTGTAACAATAAAAACCACTGCTATAACCTCTGTTGCAGGGCCTTTTCCTTGTAGTGATAGGGTGTTGATTGAGGTGTGAAGGGCCCATAGTATATGACACTGAGAAAATATGGTGGGGAACAACACCAAGTGTGGTGTGACTACATGGAGTTAGAGGGTTGGAACTCATATGATAAAGTAATATGGGTAGAGGAAATGGGTGGATAGAATTATATAATGAATGTTGAGATCATTTTTAGAAAATGATCAAAGAGACAAGCAAACAACAATACCAATAGAATTTTTTTATTATGTGGAAACCTTGTTGCAAGTAGGTAAAACCACGAGGCAATGTCATCTTCAAATCTGATTATTACTTATACTTTTTTAATTATTTTTCCTTGTACCAAAAATGATAGGGGTCCCTTTTAAATAAATTAAAGAAGAAGGTTCCAGAAGGAACCATAGTACATTGGAAGGAACTAAAATACCATGCACCACTCTCTAGAAGAATATTGAACATCTAGATATTGAATTCATCTCATAACAATCATGGCCATTTGTAGAAGGGATCCCTAGGGACCATTTATTTTAGGACTTTCTCATGACAACCACATTGCTCGAGCCCTACAGTTCCCCTCGTCTTAGCACTACTCTTCAGGTGAGGCCTTCCCTACCTAAGGGCTTGAATATGCCAATGCTTAGACTACAATAGACCCCTCTATTGGAAACCCCCATGAACTTTAGTTTGAAATTGAGCCAACAACTTTATTTTGAGATATTGTTGTAAGTAATTTTTAAGCATTTTCTTTAACATGCATCCTCACATTGTTTGTTTTGATTTGAGTGATGAAATTTTGTGAAATCCATTGAAAAAAAGACCACTGTCACCAAATTCATTTTCTTTCCTCTATGAATAACAATGTATGTTTTGAGCAGACAAAATGCACAATTTCGTGAATCATTTAATGAGATTAACTTGAGAATGAGATATTGCATGTTCCACTTCTTAGGCATATCTCTCTCTATGTGTGTGTGTGTGTGTGTGTGTGTGTGAGAGAGAGAGAGAGAGAGAGAGAGAGAGAGAGAGAGAGAGAGAGAGAGAGAGAGATGAACTTGATAATGGGATACAAATCCCATCAACTCCTCTATACGCAATGAAAAAGAAAATATTAATCATAAAGAATTATGCAACTTCACTCTAAATGATATTACTCTATGATCCACATAATGACTTCAAGTGAATTGTCCAAAATGGCTGAATAATTACCTCAATATAATTCCTAATAATGATAATACCACACCATATAATGAATGTGGTGTAAATAAAAATTCACCTACCAAGTAACTTAAATCTTGAAATAAGGAACGAAGAGCCATATAGTCTCATATTTTAAATAGCAGGAGTCATATGAAGTATCCATAAATCTTACAAGTAGGCAATGAGTGGATCTTAAGTCTAATAATAGATTATATATAAATGCCTCGCCATGAAGACTTTAAATGATACATCCCCATCATAGTGAGATCAAGTACATCAACAATTGTGACCATTAAACAACACTACAACCCACTTCAATAAATCATATTACTCAAATGTGATTCTTACACCATAAGCGAGCATATTTAAAAAAAATAAAATCAAATTGGATGTACTAACCTATATGGACACTCATTACAACACACTTCAATAAATCATATCACTCAAATGTCTCTTACACCATGAGTGACCATATTTAAAAAAAACAAAAGAATTTCAAGTGGGACCTAGTAACCTATATGGGTATTCACCTAAAGTTTACATGGTGCAGATTAGGATCAACCCTTCCAAGTGAAGGCCACAAGGCATCATATATACTTTGAAGAGGACAATTCTTTTCTTACTTTCCTAAAAATTAAAAAACGTGAAGATAAGGCATCATACATACTTTGAAGAGGACAATTCTTTTCTCACTTTTTGTAACTTGTGTAGTGCTTATTTTTAACGCCAAAGGAAATGCAAGAGAGAATATAAGATGGTATATGTTTGCAAAAATATCGTTACCGTATGAGTAAGTTATAACCACGTGGCTCTATCACCAAGGAACAACTCACACGTACGACAAAATCGAGAAGAGCCACGTAGACGTAGCCCTCATCCTCATTTGGGGATAGTTCAATGATGTAGACTTGAAAGTTGAACTAGGCATTTCTTGCACTCCACATTTAGGAGTGTCCACCTCATCAATCTCATCACTTCATGTTGAGGTGTGTCCACCCCATACCTCCACACCATCACATTACCGTTGGATGATAGGGAAGGCATATAGACTTACTCATCAAAAACTCTAGTTTACACACTTCTCTCAACCCTCCTTAGTGAAATGTTTAGCTAGTGAGGTTTAGAAAATTTAGTCAAATAGTCAAATTTAGTGAGATTTAGAATATTTAGTCAAATAGTCAAATTTCGTTAGCTTATTAAGTTTTTTTTTTTGGTAAAGACTCGAGTTTAATACTCTTAGAAATGAGTTATTTGAGAAAAGAGACTGAAAAAGCCACCCGATATTAAAAGTTGATGTAACCTAAACACTTACTTTGTCACTAAGCTTCACCAATCTAATTTAAATTTTCTAGATTTCTTAGTGCAATATATTTCATTAAATACTTAAAATATGATCTACTTATGATATATATTTGATTGTTGTTATTAAATGGTCATATGTTAAATGTGTGGTCTAAAGTTTTTATGCATTTGTTTTTTTTTTAATTTAAAAATTATGTATATATATTTTTAAAACTTAATAAAAATTATTTTAAATTAATAAAATTATAAATATTAATAAAAAAATTTAAATAGTATTAAAAGATATTAAATCCATTATTTCAATTGTCTATATTTTAATTTTAATTAACTAATAACAAATTTTAATTAAATTATTTAACTTTCTTAATCACCACCACTACATTGGACAATCTCTAGACAAATAAAACAACATCTTCCTTGGTGATGCTTGATTAAGCATGTGAATGAACATTTTCTTGGGTGATGATTGATTAAGCATGTGAATGGATTATGTATGTTTAGATTCCTTATTAATTATAGTTAACTTTATATATATATGTGGGGATTAAAAATGAGACAATTTTGTCTTTTTCATTTGTTATTATGGAATCTAATTTTGAAGTAGTTTATTTATTTAAATTTTTTGATTTTTTGAATTTTTAATGGGTTTTAGTGGACATTTGATATATATTTTTTTGAGTAAAATCTAAATTTATAAATGTTTAAATTGTGTGTTTTAAATATATAAATAGATTTAGTATCTTCAAATATCTCTAGACATTAATATTATATGATTTTAAGATTTTTTAAAGATTTGAAATCCAAAGAAAACAAAATATAATTTTAAAGATTTAAATTCCAAACAAAACAAAATTGAAAATATTAAAAATCTAAAATATTTAGAGTACATCTCTATTTTTTCAACCAAATCCTAATTTTTCATTATTTAAAATCCATTCTTATTATTAAAATAGTTTTCTCCTTTTTAGTAGAGCCCCTAGATTCATATAGAGCCCCTTGGATTCATTAACTTACTGAAATAATATTGTTTCCATAAAGAAAAGAATCGGAGACGAGCTCACGAATACCATCAATATCTACCTCCCTAAAAACTTCTATTCCACTGTGAGTGTGTGATCTCAACACTTTATATGTACTATCAATTTTAAGGATTTTGAAGAAAAAAAATCCAAATAATTATAGTAATATATTAATCCTAAATTATTAATAAATAAATTTAATTAAAGTATTATATGACTTAAGCACTCGGTTCCCTAATTATTAACACCATTTTAGAATTCAGGTTGAAATTATATTGAAAACGTTTATTTAAAATTGTCATAGGTTTTTTTATTTCAAATTCTAAGACTTGTTTGCATAAATCATTTGATCTATGTTGCAATTTTAAAAGAAAGAATATGAAAAGGTAAAACGATTCTGAGTAATAATCTTTAACTCGATATTTTTTTTTTCCACAGAAAAAAATCATAACTTTATTAAAAACAAAATTACATACTTCATATGATCCACTATCATTTCTGATAAGTGTCCATTTCCTCAATTGTCTCCAGCACAAAAAATGCTTTACAAAAATAGATAATAATTGATATAGAAATCAGATTATATCCATTCCAAAATAGTCAAAAAACAGGTAAACTACCATCATATAGTTTTTCTTTACAATCCTCAAGTATATCAGCTTTAAAACCTTGATCTTCAAAACTGAGCAAACATCAGCAAGTAACTCATGTTCATCAAAGACTATGAAGAGTATATCTATCATCTGAACTCAATCTTTTCCACAAAAGTTGTATCCTTCAAAACAATTATCAAAATGAGTTTTAACCTTCCAAAAAGAAACTGTCAGGATAGACAAGTCTTTAAACAATAATAGATACAAAATATCAAAATCCATCATAAGAATAGTCAGCACAAAACACCATTGAGTCTCATGCATCATCCCCCAAGAAAAATCCTAGAAAAAATGAAAAGTCTCATAAGTTTCAGTTCCTCTAAACTCCTAAATTTTCCAATGCCCTTCCTCCACATTAGCACCTGCAGTAGCTAATTCATCAACTATGGAGTTCATTTCACGATAAATATGCTTGAAATCAATTTTTACAAGCAAATTTGAAATTCAGATCACCTCCTGCAAAATCTAAGTAAGAAGTATATTGTTGATCCTATACTTACCAGAAACCCAATTGATCACCAACTGTGAATCCCCAAAAATATGCAAAGTTTGGGCTCCTTGCTTCAAAGCCAAAATGATAAGCAGCTTTAAAGCTAAAAGCTCAACATAATAATTGGTACCCAGCCCCAGTCCAGCAGAGAATGTGAAAAAGTGCTCATCTGATAAATACAGAATACCACCAGCCCCACAGGTTTGTGGTACTCCAGCTGCCAAGACATCAAAATACCCCCAGGGAGATGCTTTTTCAATATGTTCATTAACAACCAATCTAATGTTTATAACTTTGTTATCCAAAGGATAAGAATTTAGTAACCCCAAACATAAGGATGAAACCATGAAAGTCTTTGGCTAAATATCTTCAAAACAACATTTATTCCTAGCCTTCCATATGAACCATGAAACAATAACATGTAAGGGCCTATACCTGATATTAGCATTCAAAACCCAATTCTTTGCACAATTTAAAAGTGATGTACCGTGCCAAAAATTTAAGCATCTTAACTTGACCTCAATTTCTGTCCAAACCCTCCTTGTAGATGAACATTCGAAACCAATATGAGAATTAGTTTCAGACTCCATTAAACAAAGGTAACACCTGCTAGGTCCCTCTCTTCCTTTTCTACACAATATATCCCATGTGAGTGCTTTCCCTGAAAATAAAAACCAACAGTAGATTTTTGATTTTAGTGGGCATTTAAGTTTCCATAACCACTTCCACCACCAAGAGCATTCCATCTCATTCCTATCTTGAATAAGATGAGAATAACCAGCTTTGGGTGTGTACTTACCAGTTTTAGATAAACTCCATACCAGCTGATCATCCTCAATAGTTATTCTAACATGACTGGATGTCAGCAAGGAAACATAATTATTCCAAATTATGATTTCTTGGTCCACAAAATCAAAAAAATGAGCATTTAACCAGCCCTGATCCTGAAGTAATACTGTACCAATACAAGCAATATCCTTCAAAACAGAAAACCCAACATTATGAAGTTTATCAATCATAGGATCTGGTAAAGTATGCCTCCATTTACATCCAAGCTAAGGATCTATGCCAATACACACCTCAGTTCCAGTCCCAACTCTCCACAACAGAGACTGTCCAATAAGATCAAAAGACCAAAGTACTGCTTTCCAACAAATGGAGATGCCCTTCTTTTTCTTAACAGAGACCCTTATCCAATCTAATAAAGATAAGGGAAAAATATATTTCTGTATAGCAATCTGAACCCAAAGTCCAGAACCTTTGATTAGGTTCCACACATTTTTAGCAGCAAGTGATTTAGCAAATAATGCAGGAATTTTTAATCCCCAACCTCCCAAAGATTTAGGATTTGCCAAAACCGTCCATGAAGACCAGGGTAAACCAGAAGCATCTTTATTACCAAACCATAAGAACTTGGAACAAATCTTCCTTATTCTTTGAAGTATACCCATTGATATCCAAAAGTGCATCCAATATATTGGTATGGCCTCAAGAACAGACTTCACCAATATTAGTTTACCTCCCTTGGATAGCCATCTGAAACTCCAGTTTTTGATCCTCAATTCCACTGTTGTAATGAGCCAGTCCCAATCCTTCTTGAGAGATCTGCAAGGTTTTAAATGGAAACCAAGATATTTCATACCATACTCAATTTTATCAACATTGAAAGAAAATATGTTCTGAATTGAAATCAACTAAGATTCATTCAATCTAGCATAATAGAAAGAAGATTTGTCCGCATTAATAACCATTCCAGATGCTTTACAGAAAATCATCAACACCTCATATAAAGTTGATAAAGACTGTTTAGAACCATCAGATACCAAAATGATATCATCCACAAACAAAATATGAGATAGCATAATGTTATTTCCAAAGGAAATACCCTGAAAATCCCCATCCTATTGTGCATAATGGATATACCTGCTCAAGCCTTCAACCACAATAAGAAAAAGTAAGGGAGCCAAAGGGCATCCTTGCATAAGCCCCTTGCCAGATCTAAACAAATTTGAAGCCACCCCATTAATAAGTACAACAAAGGAAACTAATGTAATGCTGCTCATCACCCAGGTAATAAAGAATAGAGAAAAAGCCATTTTAGTCATAATAACATGTAAAAATATCCAATTTACATGATCATATGCCTTAGATAAATCAATTTTTAGCACCACATATTTCAAGCCCTTACAGTGAATAGAATGTAATCCTTCCTGAATGATTCTAACGACTTCATGTATCTTCCTTATAGGAAAAAACCCAAACCGTTCTTTAGAAATAATTATCCCCAAAATATTTTTAATGCGGGTAGAAATGATTTACCCAATGATCTTATAAATAAAGTTACATAAAGATATTGGTCGAAAGTCATCAAAAGACTTAGGAGAATCAGTCTCGGGAATCAATGCAATGAAGGTAGTATTAAAAACAGTAGGTATTTTACCACTAAGTCTCGAGTCTTCAATAACTCTTAAAAGATCACATCCCAAGACATCAAAAAGTTCCCTATAAACTTCCACTGGAATCCCATCCGGTACAGGACTCTTGTCATTTTTACTTACTGACAGAATAGACTGAATTTCCCCAAGTGTGACAGGAATCATAAGTTCTAAATTTTCAGCAACAAAAATATCAAAAGGATATTTGTCAGCAATATCCAACATCTCAGTCAAATGAAGATTATCATCAGCTTGAAATAGAGAATCAAAATGTTGAACACCCGCCCCAGCAATAGACCCAAAACCCTAAACAATATTACCTTGATCATCAACTATCTTCCAAATAGTATTTACAAATTTCCTATGATTAGAAAATTTATGGAAGAATGGTGTATTATCATCACCACATAGTAACCCGAGTGCTCTACTCTTCTATCTGGCTTCCTTCTCTCTATCCAACATTCTTTTTCTAGATTCCAACACATACAGAGAATCTTTATCATATTCAGTAGAAAATCCAAAACCAAAATTGGTACATGCATTCTCTAATAAAATCTCAATCTCTATTAATTCTTTAGTATCCTGTTCTTTCTTCTTGACAAACCAACATATAGATACATTTTTAATCTTTTTAAGATTAGCAAAGAATTGAGATGTAGGAGACAAATCACAATTTTCATCATACACCTTCCAAGTATTTTTCAATAAAATGACCAGATCGTCATGTTCCATCCAGTGACAATTAAAATTGAAAGGACTATGTGAAATTTTGTCATGTCCCAAAATTTGTAAATATACAGGATGATGATCTGAATCCCTTAATCGATTTGTAAATATGTCATGTCCCAAAATTTGTAAATATACAGGATGATGATCTGAATCTCTTGTCATTTTTACTTACTGACATAATAGACTGAATTTCCTCAAGTGTGACAGGAATTATAAGTTCTAAATTTTTAGCAGCAGAAATATCAGAAGGATATTTGTCAGCAATATCCAACATCTCACTCAAATGAAGATTATCATCTGCTTGAAACAAAGAATCAAAATGTTGAACACCCGCCCCAGCAATAGACTCAAAACCCTCAACAATATTACCCCGATCATCAACTATCTTCCAAATAGTATTTACAAATTTCCTATGATTAGCAAATTTATGGAAGAATNTGTTGAACCCCCGCCCCAGCAATAGACTCAAAACCCTCAACAATATTACCCCGATCATCAACTATCTTCCAAATAGTATTTACAAATTTCCTATGATTAGCAAATTTATGGAAGAATGGTGTATTATCATCACCACATAGTAACTAGCGTGCTCTACTCTTCTATCTGGATTCCTTCTCTCCATCCAACAAAATCTTTCTTCTTTTAGATTCCAACACATACAGAGAAGCTTTATCATATTCAGTAGAAAATCCAAAACCAAAATTGGTACATGCATTCTCTAATAAAATCTCAATCTCTGTTAATTCTTTCGTATCCTGTTCTTTCTTCTTGACATACCAACATATAGATACATTTTTAATCTTTTTAATATTAGCAGAGAATTGAGATGCAGAAGACAAATCAGAATTTTCATCATACACCTTCCAAGTTTTTTTCAATAAAATGACTAGATCCTCATGTTCTAGCCAGTGAGAATTAAACTTGAAAGGACTATGTGAAATCTTGTCATGTCCCAAAATTTGTAAATATACAAGATGATGATCTGAATCGCCCCCAAACCCCACCCATTGACGAAAGCATAGCTCAAATTCCAAGAGATCAACACAAATCATCAATTTATCCAAACGTATGCAAATGTTCTCACTCCCAACTCTTATGTTGTTCCAAGTAGGTAAAATCACACTTAGCAAAATATCCACCAGGCCATGATCATCCAAAATTTTTGCAAAAAATCAGACAGACAATCACTTCTGGCCCTATCACCCCAAATCTTAGATAAACCCATGGAAAAGTTCAGATCCCCACCAAAAATAATCTTAGAATAGTTAAGGCTCACAAAATATAGAAGATTGTTCCAGAATCCTTCCCTGTCAACATAAGGTCCATAGACATTAAAAAAACCTAACTCCATCTTAAGTTCAGTTGAATAAAGAGCTACATATAATCCCGAATCCACTTCCCAAGAATTCAAGAAATGTAAAACTCGATTTCTCCAACCCACCAGCAAACCCCCTGATTTGCCTTTAGCATCCACAGAACAAAAAGTCCAACTAGGTAGTAACAATTCCAAATTACTAACAGATAGAACCCCATCACCCATAGTTTCTTGTAGAAACAAAACATCAACATATTGATCATCCACCAACCTACATATACCTAGTTTTTAGGTTTACTAGCTAAACCTCTGCAATTAAGGGTCATTACTATCATAATGAAACCCTAATAAGGGCATCCATTGCTCTAAGTGCCCCAGAACCCTCAGACTGTTTTGTACCCTCCTTAGAAAGTTTTGTAGTCAATAAAACCCTACTTCCAACAGAAGTAACAGGATCCACCAAAACCTTAGAACTAGACTTGAGAAAATATCCAGAACCAGAACCCTTCAAGACCTTAATAGGAGGAATAAACCCTAAATCCCTGAGACTGGAATCACCCAAAATAAATTTATCCAGATGTTCCACGACAGACTCGAAACTTTTACTGAATAATGAAACCTCCTCAAGATTCACCAATGAAGCTAGACTCAAAGGTTTTATTATCGGTTCACTAATAGTATCAACAATATTACAGTCCGGGGTGAGAGATACAGAAATATTACAATCCGGGATGGGAATTTCAGAAATACTAAGGTCCGGGCCAAGAGTTACATAATTTTTATAGTCCAGGATGAGAGTTTCAGAAATATTAAGGTCCGGGACGAGAGTTACAGAATTATTACAACCAATAATAGAATCCATAGGTGAAAAACCCTCCCAAGTGACTATAGAGGATAAGGGAGAATCAACAGGACCATTCGAATTCTTAACACGCCAAACAAACTTAGGATTGGAGGCAACAAACATCTGTTTCTTAACAAAAGGTAAATGACAGTGGTCTAAAAGATGTCCATACCAGTGACAACGATTGCAATGGACGGGTAGACCAACATGATCTAAGGGCTGTGTAAAAACAAATTCACCTTTATGGATGACAATGTCTTTAGCAAGACCATTGCGCATATCCAAAAGGACCAGAATTTTCCCAAGAAAAGAAATTCCAGTTTCTAACTTAAGATACATCAGCCTCAAGAAATGTCCCAAGGGTATTACCCAACATCTTAAAGAAGTCCACAGACCAAAACTCGAATGGAAAATTTGGCAGTTTAACCCAAATAGGAATAGAATCATACCTTTCTATGCGAGGATCAAATAAGGGCATCCATCGCTTAAGAAAAAGAGCCGAATTGTCCCATTTCCAAATGCCTTTCAGGATGATATCCAAATCATCAACAGTCTGAAACTTAAATGCCAGCCAACCTTTGGGTAATATGAAAATCTTCGAACAGAGACTAACTAGCGGTAGCCAAGAATCAACAACCCAATGATGGACACCTTCTTCACTGATCTTTCTCCCTCCAAAACGACCCACCAGAGTTAATGCATTGGTAAGCACTATCTTGTTTAAGGGAACGTCCTCACCCACTACCAGAAGCATGGGCTTCTCCAATTTACATACACATTTCCGAGTTTTATTCCCTGTAACTTTCTTCGAAACACAATGCTGACGAGAAACATACCGAGGTTTATCGGAAACCCCGCAATCAGCGAAACCATTAGGTTCATCAAAAATTAAAAAATTATCCAACAAAGGGCATGCTATCTTAACAGAAGGATTTATAGATAGATCCATATCCAATGAAACTCGCACACCAATATCCTCCTGACCAGGTACAGGGGATGATAACCCATTAGCCATATCCAACAGTGCTCCCGATGTCATCAGATTAACATCAGAAACCTCATCAATAGAAAAAACTGATTCCACCAGCTCACCAAGTGCCCTTCCTAGCCCTGGTGATGGTAACCCCAAACAATGCTTAGAAACCTTCTTGGATATAACCCTTGAGGAGTTAAACACCCAGGAATTATGGGGAGAGCATGTTAACACTTTCACATCTCGCAAAGACATCAAGACAATAACACTCACCCCTGAACCTCAGGATACTGTCACAGGAAGATGCGACTGTTAGAAGAAGCGCAGATCAGAAAAAGACCCAAAAAAGTATACGAAAACCCCACAAATGCAGACAAAAATCAACCTGGTACCAAGCCCAACAATACAGAGCCAAAAAAGATAGTGAAATCTCCCAAAAGTCGAAACGAGCACCAAGATCACCCTGGCTACAAGTCAATCAACAATATCACCCAAATATCACAGAAGATGATACCCGTCACCTAACCTGCTAAGAAACCTTCATCACCAAAGCAAACAGCCTTCATCGGTAAAAAACGTCCATAACACAAGAAACACAGGAAACACTATCGCAGGAAAAAACTACCACCAGAGAGAGAGGGAAGCAAATGAAAGGATACAACCCCGACGATTACGCAAAACCCCGCGGAAACAACACAATCATACCGCATTCAATACCAGAAAAACGTGTCATGCAGATAAAAGAAGATTAAAAATCCTGACGGCCGATCGAAATTCAAAGAAAGTTGGCTCGATCACCAAGATTTTCTAGAAAACGTGGCTAAAAACAGGATTGGGAACGTGCAATCACGTACAAATCAAGATGTCATTACCGAAAAGGTCATTAAATGAACCTCGATACCATGCCACATGTATCACAATTATCGATTAAGCACTAAAAACTCCATAAATGCTAACACAAGGTGTACGTTCTGTTACGTAATCCTTCATTAACACTCTAATTAAGCTCAAGATCCTCCACTAATGCTCTGATTAAGATCAAGATCCTCCATTAACACTCCGATTAAGCTCCTCCGTTTCCCAAAAATTCTTGATAGTGAATCTTTAACTCGATATACAATAACAAATAACAAATAACAAATATACAAATATACAATAACAAATTGTGTGGTATTTAATGAAAAACAGAAAAAGTTCAAAAATTAAACGAAATTGCAGAGGTGTTGAGATATTTTAAGTTGTTTTAAGAAATAATGTATTTGAAATTTTAAGGATTTATATATATTAAAGTGTAAGAATTTTAGTGAATTTAACTTATTTTTAAAATTTTTATTATAAAATTATGGGTAATGTTTTTGCAAACAAAATTTAAATTTTTAACAATTTTATATAGATTTTAAAATTTTTTAGTACTTTATAAAGTAAAATAATTTTATTTTAAATAATTTGAGTAAATTATTTAAAGAAAAAAATGGAAATAGGCTAATAACTCCATTAACTTGTAACAATGAATTGTTATACAAAATGAAGCACTACATTGAGATTTTTTTATTGGAGAATAAGGAGATCAAAAGACAATTTAAAGAGTTGTTGAAGAAGGGCCACATTTATCTCAAGTCATTGTCATAGGATACACCATAGTTCTGATTACAAACAATGTGTTACATGAAGAATGTACCTAAATTATCGACTCTTAAACAAATAGCAATCAAGAACCAATGTCCATTGTTGCATGCCAATGATATAATAAATCAACTTTGAGAAAATAAATACTTTAGTGATATCAATTGGAAGTCTAGTTACCACCAAATCTATATCATACCAATTGAAGATATGTAAAAGACAACCTTCAAGATGCACTAAGGAGTATTCAAATGTTTGATAAAGGGTGGAATTCTAGTTACCAAGAAAACCATATCATACTAAAGTTGAGTGTGTCAAAAGAAACCTTCAAGATGTGCTAAGGATTATTTGAATGTTTGAAAATGCCTTTGATCTTACTATATCATTTGGATGAGAATCACATCAAAGAAAGGGTTATATTTCTCATTAGGGGAAGGCCCAATAATCATTCGTCGATAACATAAAGCTATGAATGATTTTATGACAAACTTACTAGAAGACATTAATTATGGCCTTTTTTTTATCGATGAACTAGATCAAGATAATGAGTCATTTTTTATTGAAGATCCCCCTTCAATTGAATATGCCATTAACAACCTCTTTTAAATAAAAAATCCCTACCTTGACATCATTATAGGAGGTTATACAGATAAGATACATAATCCCCAAGTCTCCAACCAAAATGTAATGGTTGACAATCTAACGTAAATACCGCCACCAAAACCAAAGCTAAGACCACCTTTTACACTAAATAATATTAGCAAAATGATCCCATAACCTTAGAAATTAAAATGTGTTGTAAATACCACAAGTGTCATTCTTATAACATGGACAATTGTTGAAAACTTACGGTAGTTAAACTCAAACAAAGGTGAGACTAAGAAACCTCCCAAACACAAAATTGTTGTCACAATAAAACATGCCAAACGCGAGATCTACATGAACCCAATGCCCAATCATGACCCTTTGAATTCTTCCAAAAAAAAAGGAAAGAAGGATTCTCATGAACCCAACTTTAATTCTTTTAATTAAAAAGAGGAAGAGGCCCCTCATAAATATCCTCATAATAAGGAGAAGGCTTCACTAACCCTTCCTCCAATGACGATGCTCTCAAATTTGTGAAAAGGATCCTTCTCAACAAAGGTGCCCCAAGAAATATAAAATATTCTATTAAAGTTTTGTATGTCTCTTGACTCAAAAGGAAAGGCCCCTTTTTCAATTTTTTGGAAAACCTTTACCACCCATTTGGTGTAATAGATAGGTGTCTCCTAATATCAACCTACCCAATAATTTCCCCTTACCAACAACAATGTCGGTGGTCCCTTTCTTTCTCACTAGATTGGAGCTATCTCTTAATCCTAGTGGGAATCTTCTCTTGATTATGTCAACTCCTCTCCTCCAATCACTACCTATTTTAGGTTATTTCCTCCCTCTTCTTCATCGACCATAGCCCTCCCACTCTCAAAGATATCTTGCATGGATCTTCTCTAGACATGTCTTGACTAGAGGGACCATATGTTCAAGGCCCTTTCCAAGTTCTTTCTCAAACTTGTGAAAAATTAAGCCCCTTATCTCTCTTTTGATCTTTCTTGAATTCCTTTTGTAGAGGAAGGAAAGGTCAATATGATCAACCCATTCTTCATTGAAATCTATCACAAATATTTCATCATCTAACAAGTCATTATTGATCTTAGATTGGCACTTGACATTACAGTAGCTCCTCTTTCCTATTCCTTTAGTTCTAAACATGTTTATCTTACCTATTGGACCCTTTAATGTTTTAACAAATCTAATACCTAACCACTTGAAGTTATTTTGATCCCTTTATCTCTTGTCCCCAACACAATTGACACCCATTTTCCAATACTTCCAACAAACTTGTACTTCAACATCCTCCTAAACCATCCTTGATTGGATTTGAAGATTGTTGTTCCATGTACCTTCATATGTGAACTCTTATTTTTTTGTGAAGACAAGACCTACTGCATCCAATGTGATCCTACTCATTGTTAAGGTCACCCCTAAGGCAAATCCCTTAATATATATTTTGTAGTCTAGAAGTTTCTTCAAGGCTTGCTTCTCTACTCAATCAACCTTAGAAGCCTATATAATCATGTTAAAATTTTCATCTGGCCTAACTTGTCTCTTCTCACGGGATGTGTTGATTCTCCTTCTACACACTCGAATGGGTCACTTATTCTCTCCATCCCTTCTTTCTCTTCCTCTATTTCCTTGACCTTCTATAAGAATTAACTCATATCCTCTCTCTTGGCATCTTGCACCCTTATTTTTTTCTCTTCTCATGTATTTTAGTTTCCTCTTACCTCTATCCCATAGATGCTCAGGGCAAATATCACCTCTATCCCTTGCATTTTTTCTAGTAGTTCAAGATAGTATGTAGTTATGCTAGACTAAAAAAGTGTCCATATTTGGATGGTTAACCAAGCTCAATGAATCCCCATCTCAAATTGCGAGATTTCTTAGACTAAATTGGGATTTATTTCATTATTGTTATTTATTTCTTGCTTAAGAAATCAATAACACTCTTTTCAATCCTTCCCTTTGATTTTTATTTCTCACTTATGTTCTCTCTCATGTCTATCTCTTGGTATTATCTTATTTATTTTCTTACTTCATTGATTATTAACTCCCTCCATGGAATTATATTGGGTAGGGATTGATCTAAGGTGACTTCTTCCTAGAAAGGATTAATCACCATGCCTGTTCTTCCTAGTCTTTTACCCATGACATTGGTCTTTTTTGTTATAACTTGAACATAACGATTATGGAATCACTTCATCAAATATCTATCCAACATACACTTTGTCTATTATCTCACCTCCTATTAATTAGACCTTCGCTAGTTTAATTTCCTCTCTTCTTTCCATTTTCCTTATTTTTTTATTTCCTTCCTTCCTTCTCTTGTTCCCTCACTAGCTATGTTCTAACATTGTTACATATTCCTTTTGCTAGAGATTCACCATGCCGCTACTTTCTGTCCTTTACTTCCTTCCTTTCCTTCCAAAATAGTTGGTGTTTCCTCCACACTCATTGAAGGAAATAGTACAACATTTGCATTGCAAATGCATATCTTGCTTTTCCATTGAAATTAACATGGTGACATACTTCACAAGCATCATCAGTCATCGCGTCTCTAGATTCTATCCTTAGTTAATTGTAGGTATTATTCTCTTACATTCTTCTTCTTTCATTTCATTTTTACATTTATGTTTATGGTATAGTTGCTACTTCAGTTTCATGGTAGTTGGAGTACATGTTATTTCATGATTTAGTTGTTTCTTTTTCCTTTGTAGTAGTTAAAATTATTTGTTCCCCCTACCATCATTATTTGAATAACACGCATATATGATTCTCACTCTTTGTTTTCCATTTGTCTTATATATGCATCATATTATATTTCCTAGAATGATCTGTCACCTTGCTTCATGTCAATTATTGAGGCATGGGGGTATTTTTGAAAGAGTTGATCATCACGGCCCAACTTGTGAATAATTCCCTCAAAATGAGTTCACATTATGTCATGTTACAAGAATTATTAGAAACATTTCATCCATATTTAATTTATTTTCCTTTTCTTTCTATTTTTCTTATATCATATTGTTGCTTTCTTCTCCTTCCTTGCAACTTGGTATTGTGTCATCTCATGCATAGCAAGTCCTGAAAGGGGGAGTTTATTAATTTCATGATTTGGTTCCCACATATAACTACCCATTTTGAGATACCAAGGTGTGACCCATTAATCACATTGATACCTCTCACTCCTTATACAAAGTATATTCTTTATTGTATTACTCTCCTTTCAGTCACCCTACCTTATCCTAGCTACACAAACTCCTTGGGGTATTTATATCTCTGATTAGGGCTTTCTACTGTCTCCTTTATTTTCCATGTTCGTTGGTCACTAGTTTTATTCTACTAGACTCAATTGGGCACTCTCCTATAGTTTCTATTTTCCCTGGGATCGATGCCCCTGATTTGGAACATGGTTAGTTGGAGTACTTCATGGATTCCTCAATAAATAGAATTCATTTGGACATGCTTAAAAAGGGGTTCACTAGCCAAAACTTTCGTTACTTATTCTAATTTCTTGGCACCAAGCAAACCATGGGTTTATTAAGAAATCGCATCTATAAGGGATGAATTGTGAAATAGAGTATGTATTTTTAGAGGAGATACATGTGGTATGAGGACTCTAACCCAGAGTTCATGATCAATAATCATGGGACACTTCCAACCAATGAAATACTTTTCCCAATGGCTAAGTCAACACTCACTTATGAATTTAGGTTGTTTCCTAACCTATTTATATCAGTATCCTCAATTTTGTAAATCCTCTTTAAATTTGGAGGCATTTTGTCATTATGTTGTAGGAACACTTTTAAATTGGCACCAACCCTTGTTTTAGATTTTATACTTCTTCTCCAAACTCTTGGGTTGCTTGTTCCTAAATCTCCAATGCCTCTATAATTATATATTTCCCCTCCTTTCATCTTCAAAAATTAGTTTAATTAACTCACCAAAGGAAACTAGTGAAAAAGCACTAGTTTATTTGTTGTCCTTTGTTAATTTGTCGTTCTGTCCTATGTGTCGTTGAACACTAATTGAAATACGCTAATTAAAATAATCAACCCTTAAAATCTAATTAATATAGTGTCCTTCTCTTATTCTCTTCTTTCCATTTCTCTCCCTTTTGTAATTTCTCAATTTTACCCCAAAACTGTGTGGTGACTCGACTACCTTCATCCTCCTTGTGGTAACAATGTACCTTAATCTAAAAATTGTTCTACACATTTATTATCATAAGGTGGCAATGGTAATGAGGAGGTCCCATATGTAATATTTGAGTAGTAATACAATTTTCCTATTTCTTTATTGATGTCTCCCTCTTTGACGATCTTACCACATAAATTTATTGTTTTGATCTATGATTGTTTGTGAATTATCTCTCTTTAGTCTTCAACCATGTGATATTTTCCAGTTGTTGACTCCTAACATGGTACCAGAGCACTTTTGAGTCCATCACTTGTTTTTTTATCAAGATAGAGATGAATTATGATAGATATAGAGGTTTTTCAAGTGCATGATGAAGATTGATAATTTGTTTGTTTGATTGTGTCTTGTAGCATTCGTGAGTGTTTGAAGGGATTCACATTTTTTATTCTTTGTGTATGAAGTTAAACCTATGTTGTATATTTTATCTGGAAGGTTTGATATTGTTGGATTTATTCTCCAATATGTGCACACTAGAGTAAATCTTTCCATTCCATTAAATCTAGAACATATTTCTTAGTTGGCTTAGTCTTTTGTTTTGTTAAAAAGGCTTATTTTTTCTCAATATATGAATATTTATCTCTAGTTGGACATGGTTGTCCATTTTAAAAGGAGTAAATTTTTTTAATAAGGTTTTCATTTAATATAATTATTTATTTGTTCTTATTTTTCGACATCCATGGTTTTTATAGTGTTTTTCCTAGTGTTGTCATTGTGTCCTCTCTTTGTTGTAAAATCCTTGGTTTGTCTTAGGCCCTCCTAGGCATCTCTTATTCTTTGTATCCATGATTTTTATTTTGTCACTTGCACATGGTATTGATTGATTCATGGTCCCTATGGATCTCTTATACGATTGGCCATGATATCAACATTCATTACATGATGCCACCCACCTGTTTCCTCCATCCATGGAACTTTGTCATATGAGGTCCAACCCTCTAATTCCATGTAGGAATACCACACTTATTGTTGACATTACTCACCATACTTTTCAATGGCCTAGACTAGGGGACATTCCCACCCTAGTCAACACCCTATGTTCAATTAATTAGTGTCTTCATACAATGCCAATGAATCCCCCTCCTATATCATATCATCGGAATCTCCCGTGACACCTTGATCTTAGGGACCTATGTTGTACAACCTTCATTTCTAATAGAACTCATTATTGGCATGCATTATGAAGGGCTTACTATTACGGAGAAAACTTCCTATTGCTTGGGTTGGACCACATTAGACGGTATGATACCAAAAATCAATCCACTTCAGATATGATAAAGAGATACACCATTACAACACTAAGGGATGGAAGGTGTACCTTGTGTCGGACGTTCGTAGTAGATCCCCATTGATATTTCAGCCACACTTGCACCTACATTCCATTCTCAACAACAGCGAAATATACAAGTATGATATATATTAAGCGTTAGAACCTACTCTAACATATATCAGTCCAATATATATACAACTAAAGCAACTACATCCATGGCTAAATAACATTCATAGTTATATAAATACAATGGACGATAAATGGACATTTCTATTAATTATGAATAGAGATATAAGTGACACACTTTGTCAGAACCTCATCGAAACGGAGAAATTGAGTCCTCCACCACTTCAATACTCCATATCAATGGCAAGCTCACAAGATAATGGCAAGGTTGGGAAGAGCATTAATGGCTGCTCAAAGGACAAAGGGATGCAGACTCAAGTATGTAAGTATGGGGCACAAATCCACTATAGTTTCTTTTCTCTCACCAATTCTCCTCCTCTAATGCATCCAAGTAGCTCAATATATATCCATTCAATGGGAGGTGAAGGGTTGATTCAGAGCGTTTCCGGGCATATGGAAGCACAGTAGTCAAGTTATTCGTGACTAAATGAGGAAAAATCCAAATATTTTATTTGTTGGAACATTTCCCGATGTACGCGGTTAATACTGGAGAAAGCTATGTGTACATGCGGTTTGTAAGCTAGTGACCTATGTATACCAATAAATAGGACTATTTTAAGGGATTTTCTGAAGCATCAAAATTTTTAATGAGAAAAGAGGGTCCAAGGAGTCTACATAGGGACAAGGAAGGCAATAAAACATTATCTACCGAGTGTGGTAAAATAAGCTATAATAAATGCCCCCTAATGTGCGAGGTCAGAGGGGTAACATGATGGCCAAAATGCATTATAGTAGTCCTAGAAGTGGAGTAATGAAGGCCCACGTAGAAGAACCAACCACTTGTTTGTACAATACAATGATAAATATCAACATGTGACTGCAAATATGAAGCATTGAAGTGCCCAGATATACACAATAGTACAATGGCCATGAATAGGCATAATAGATATATGTCACATGTGTTCATCACCATGTACAATATACAATGAAACAAGATCTTCATACTGAAAGAAGACGTATGATAGTACAATGGAATATGGTCATGAGAACTGATATCTCATATATACTGGCATGATCAAGGAGGTAGCACATATGGAATGCCACTAAGCTCGGAGGTCTTCAACACAAATCACTACGGGTACATGTCCCATCATGCGAACAGAGGTGTCGAGGTTGAACATGATGGACCATCGTCTATTTATCGATCATTGATGTATATCATTAATAGATGTTAGATATCCCATCGATAATTATAATGGGAATCAAGGTACAAAGTGCAATCAAACAAGTGTGAATAAATGTGTTGAGGTCGAACACTTGAGAGAGTCCATCGATCAGGGGACATTTATGCATTCCCAAAACTGTCGATGGCGATAAAACCTGCCACTGATGACTGCAAGTCTTAAGGAACTCAATGGAATCTAGAATCTTATTCTAGAATAAATGATTTGAAGTTGATGGAATGGAATCCACTGGAAGGAGGGCATTGAGGCATCCCCCATCAACCAACATGAGATACACAACAACGTTAGATAATTTGGAAGAACCTAGGTGAACAAGATGTGCACGAACCAATAACTATAATGGGAATGGACGACATGCAGAGACAAGATAACTAAGGACTGGTCAACTCAGGCTAAAATTTCCTTCGAACAAGAACATAAGGCAGATGGTGACTCATAGGAAGCATAGAATCCACATGAAAACTGTGACAACTCTGCGACATAGGAGGCATCGACAGAGGCTCCATAGGGACTGGAAGCATAACCAGTCGGTGGAGAAAAATCAGAGTAATGATTATAGATCCTAAAGTCATACTAATAACCCAACCAATGTATGGGATATATAGTGCTCTGTTCGAAGGAGACATGACACAAAAACTGCCAAAGTAATATCATTTCTCGTCCGAATTTTTATGTTTTTATTTTTATTTTTTTGGTATTTTTCATATTGGAAAGATTGACAAAGAATAAAATTTATTATATTATAGAACTACAAGGAAACGAGTGTCACAGGAAAGCAAACTAGTTCCAAGCAGTGGAACATACCTATGCTTGATGCAAGGAAGCGCTTGTAGGATAAGGACACTCGAGGGGATGTCTCCTCCGGGTATGGGTTGATGAAGCTACAAAAGATATATGGGAGGATTTTCTTGGCTAGTATTGGGGAAATATCAAGCTATATGGCTCACAAAAGTGAAGCAGGGTGTCGACATAAAGCTTAATACAACAAGCAGATGCATGAAAATGCAATTACAAATTGATATAAATGAGAGTCCTTGTGGGAGATGGCCAACATAAATTTCAAGAAAGAATATGAGGTTCTTACTCAAAGACATGGAGGGAATACAAGGGAATCCTAGACCTAAGGGAGGACTCTCAACATGGGTACCAAATGGAAAAACAAGATCTATCTAGGGTACCCATGTGTAGGAAGGCTCTACCACTCACGCAATTTCACTTCTAATAGAAGTGTGAAGGTTTTGCAACATCAAGAAGTGGTTTCATACCTATATTTAAGTTGACATGGTCATAGGACGATGAATGATGCATACGAAAAAGTGATCTTATCCTATATGCCAGTTTGAAATTATACCTATCATATAGACGAACGGGTCAAGACCTTGATCAAAGTGCACTCAAAACAAGTCCCTACACAACAATATTAGGAAAAAACAACTCAAAAACGTTGATAAAAGTCCAACTATAAGCTAAGTGGGTAAAAATTTCAAAATAAATTTGATAAAGTAAAAATTGGCATTTCCACTGTACCATTTTGGTTTTTACCACGCATAGTGCATTTGGAGCCATTTGAACCACAAACTTCAACCGTCGATTTCGGGAGCTAGGAGCAACGAAATCATGAGCCGTCAGGATCAGGTAGATCCTCATCTCATCCCTCATCTTTTCCATGTATTTATTTCAATTTTCCATGGTGTCTTTTTTAGTTTGAAGCAACCTAAAAATGGGTATCCCAGCCCATGCGGGTCACAAGTCATAGGGTCGCGTATAGGTCCTGATGTAAATGCGAAAAGCACATAAATCCAGCATACATATACAATTGTCACTAAGAAAAGTCACGTACAAGGCCGTGGATACCCAAATAAAAGGCCAATTCTCATCAAAATTGATGTTTTTTTATTTCAGGTTGGTGCTAGAGTGGAGGGAGCGTGAGCATGAAGATGTGGATAGGGCAGTCCACAAAGACATAAACACTCAAGATCTAAAAATATTTGTATTATACAAATTTGGTAAACTTGGGGGTTTTAGGGCCCAACAAAGGCTTCTACAAATGCTTGTTGAATATTAGGATCCAGACACTATGGATTTTTGGCTAGATGGGATGTCCCTAAGCTTATAGAAGTGGAATATATCTACTTCATTACCAGATTATCCCATCGAGGCAAGGTAGAAAAATTACAATATCGTGGCGTGGGAGGAGAGATCACCATTAAGGAGTATATATTTGTTTACTACCTTCTATATATTGAGAATATCAGAAGCTAGGTTCTAGTGAACGCCATCCAAAGCCTTAGTCTCAAGGTTATAGTTATGGTACTAGCCATTATAGCAGGGTTGGAATCACTGCATCAGGCCTCCAAAACTATCATGTTCTATGCATTAGAGTGTTTGATACCTACAGTATATAATTAGAGCACATCGTTGTTGAATGTTATGAGATAATAAATGACAAATTGTAGGCTGGGAAGGAAAAAGAACTTTGGTTTTGCCAACATACTTAGCACTTTCTTTTTCAAGTAGGTATCAGGACTTAGCCCAAGAGTTCAGGTTCCTTCGCATAGTATACAAGATCTAGCCCAAACCTATTGGGCAGAGATGATGCAATAGTTAGGGGGAGGTAGGACACCCACTCCATTCCCACCAGACTTCTACCACTGGTGGCAGCGATAGTGTTGATGTAATTGTAAATTCAGAATGTATTCACTTGTATTTCTTATGTATTGAAACCCGATGTTTATTCCGGGATGTATTTGTAATGTACTTGAGTCATGTCATGCCCCGATGTTTCGATCGAGAGTTTCTATAATGTAAACAAGTCATGTCAAGTCAAGGTGGGTAACCCTCCTATTGTCTAAGGGTTAAAGTCCTCGCAGTTTTGGGACACTAGGGTTATTAGACTGACCTAGTGAAGTTGGCCCTAGTTGGGTTTATTCAAGCCAGAAATTAGTATAAATAGAGAGCTAGCCTCTCTATTTATCACACACTCACACACACTTAGTTGTAGCACATAGTTGAGGAAGAGAAAGACACTAGGGCAAGGAAGAAGGAGGTTACTGCTGTCGGGAGATCATCTTACTTTTTTTTGGGTTTCACTTTTGGTGCTGATTCTATCTCTGAGGAAGTTGCGGGGTTTTCTCCATTTATGGTTTCCCCGAGGAAAAACACTGTGTTCATTGTCTCTTGTGTTTGATTGCTGTACTTGTTGTTCTCTCAGTTAAAGATCCTAATGTTATACTAGCTTAATGTTAAAAATCTAACATGGTATCAGAGCTAACCTGAGAAGAAGACACTGTGCAGCAGCGGGAACTAGGGATTTCTACTTTGTGGATCTCTCTCCACATATTTTCAGCAAAATAAGGGTGAATAACTCTCCTCCCTGGGGCGCATCTTTCTGTCGAAGAAGAATCCAATTATGAAGTTTTTCAGTTTTGGAACTGACACTACTGTCGAAAATTCGGGATTTTCACGGAAGTGGAATTTTTCAGTGAGACTAGGCTTGGATTGATCTCCTCCTCAAAATTGAAGTTAGGGATCAAAATCAAAGCATTTGGTTGGACAAAACTCTGGAAATGCAAAACCCTAATCTGCTCCTGAACCAGCACTGCAGAATTTTAGCTCAAAATCCAGATCCGACATCTTGACCTGGTAAGATCTAAATATTTTGTATTTCCATTTGAGGATCTCAGTTAAGATGTATCATCATACCAAGCTTGATGAAAATCTTGAGGGAGCTGATAACTTCAGATCTTGGAAGTATAGGATCTCCCTAGTCTTGGAATAAAATGAGTTGGACTCCTATATCAGTGAGGAGGTTCCAGTTCCAGAGGGAGATGAGTCCAAGGCCTTACATAAGAATAATTTGGTTATGGCAAAGAGGATCATTGATGATTCTATCAAGGATCACCTCATACCATAGGTGTCCTCCCTCAAGACACCGAAATCCATGTTTTATGCCCTAACCAAACTGTTTGAAGGGAAAAACATCAATCAGAAGATGACTCTAAGGAACTAGTTGAAGAATGTAAAGATTCAGAATGAGGATACCATCCAGTCATACTTCACAAGGGTCTCCCAGATCAAAGAGCAACTGGAAGCAGTAGATAAATAAGTGGAGAATGTATAAATTGTGATGACAACCTTGAATGGTCTCCCTAGGTCATTGGATTCTTTCATCCAAGGAATTTGTGCTAGGAAGAAGTTAGTCAAGTTCAGTAGACTGTGGGAAGAATGTTTACAATAAGAAGCTCGAATAGTAGCTCGAGAAGAAAATATGGGAAGTGAAGATCAATCTCTCACAATACACTCCAGGAAAGGAAGAAGGGAAAATCATCATCACCAAGGTAAGCATTCTCATCAGAAAAACAATCTTGTAAGAAGGGATCCATCCAAACTCAGATGTTATACATGCGATGAAATAGGACACTTTTCTAGAAATTGTCCCATGAATAAGAATGGATCCAAGAAGAAGAAGAACTCCAAAAGAAGACATCATGCTCACACTGCCGAGGATGATGATCCTCCCAAGAAGAGAGTAAAACAAGAAAGTGAAGACTCTTCAAGTGAAGAAGAATATGTTCTGATCTCCGCTCTCATGGGAACTGTCACTCATGGAAGCAAATATTGGCTTATTGATAGTGGGGCTTCCAAACACATGACAGGTTTCAAGGAATCCTTTGAGAAACTATCCGAACATAATTCACCCCATAAGGTGAAACTTGGGGATGACTACCCATATCCCATAAAAGGTAGTGGTGAATCCTCCTACAAGCTAGACTCTGGAAAGTCTATGAAAATGAAGGATGTCTTGTTTGTACCAGGACTAAATAAGAATCTTCTCTCCATATCGGCACTAGATGCAAAGGGCATGAGGGTTGCATTTGTAGATGGCCAAGTCCTCACATGGTCAAGAGGAAAGACTATTGATGATGCAATAGTAATTGGAGAACAAGAAGGAGGATTATACAAATTGAAGGGCCATCCAGAACAAGCTTTGGTCCATGACACAATAGAGCCAAATGAACTTTGGCACAGAAGGCTTGCACATGTGCATTATAGAGCACTACCACTTGCAAGCAAATTTGTTGAAGGTCTTCCAAAACATCAAGAAAAACATGAAGGGGTCTGCAAAGGATGTGCGAAAGGAAAGAATACAAAGAAGACATTTCCAAGTAGCGAGAGCAAGGCAAAAGGAATATTGGAAACCATCCACTCTGATGTATGCGGACCAATGTCATCAAGTTCACTAAGCGGGTATGTATACTATGTTTCTTTCATTGATGACTTTTCTAGGAAGACATGGATTTACTTCATGAAGAACAAAGATGAAGTTTTCAGCAAGTTCAAGGAATTCAAAGCCTTGATTGAGAACCACACAGAAAAAAAATATCAAGACATTTCGATCAGATAATGGCGGAGAATTCACATCAAATGAATTCAAAGACTTATGCAAAGAATCAGGGATTAAGAGGGAGTTATCCTCTCCATATAATCCAAAACAAAATGGGGTTGCAGAAAGGAAGAATAGAAATATCATGGAAGATGCAAGAGAAATGCTTCATGATAAGGATCTTCCCATGCATATATGGGAAGAGACTGCCAGAACAGCGGTGTATGTACAGAACCGTACTCCACACAGAGTACTCAAGAACAAGACACCTAAAGAAGTCTTTTCCAGCAAGAAACCAGAAGTCAGCCATCTCAGAATATTTGGCTGTCCAGTGTACATACACATTCCAAAAGAGAAGAGAACGAAACTAGATCCTTGAGGAAAGAAGGGTATATTTGTGGGATACTCTGAAAGCTCAAAGGATTACAGAATATACTTCCCAGGGTTCCGACATTAGCAGGGATGTGACATTTGATGAAGACACAGCTTACAACAAATCCAGAAAGAGACCTGTTGAAGAACCTGAAGAAGCAGAAGCACCCAAAATTCATGACACAACCATGAAGGAAGAAACTCAAGAATAAGATCGAGAATTTGAAGAACCACAAGAACATGTAGATCCACCTCAAGAGAAGAATCCTCACAAGAGGAAACTTGCTTGGGTACGAGAAGATATCCATGGTGCAAAAAGATATGGGGCTCCAAAAGAGAATCATAGAGAAAGAAAGAGAACTAGATCCTGCTCTAGGTATGTAGCTTTATTGTGTGAATTTATCAGTAAAGAACCTTCCAAATATGAATAAGCGATAGAAAAAAAATAATGGAAGGATGCTATGATCGAAGAGTATCAATTGATCATGAAGAACGACGTTTGGGATGTTGTCCCAAGACCAGAAGGGAAGTCGATTGTAACTTCCAAATGGATCTACAAGATCAAGCATGCTGCAGATGGTAGCATAGAGAAATATAAGGCAAGATTTGTGGCTCGTGGTTTCTCACAGAAAGAAGGAATAGACTATGAAGAAACCTTTGCACCTGTATCCAGGTACACTTCCATCATATCAGTACTTTCTCTACCTGCAGTGATGAAATGGAAGATACACTAAATGGATGTCAAGACTGCTTTCTTGAATGGTGTAGTGGAAGAGGAAGTGTATGTAGAACAACCACTTGGTTTTGAGACACATGACAGGGAGTATCATGTGTGCAGATTGAAGAAATCCTTGTACAGTTTGAAATAGGCACCCAGGACATGGTACGACAGAATTGACAGCTTTCTATCCAGTTTGGGCTTTACAAAGTGTAAAGCAGATTCCAACCTTTACTACAAGGTTGAATATGGCAACCCAGTGATGCTCCTACTGTATGTAGATGATCTGTTTGTAACAGGTATGGATGGGTTGATTACTGATACGAAGAGAAAGCTTGCTGCCGAGTTCGAAATGAAGGACTTGAGTATGATGCATTATTTTCTAGGCATGGAGGTGTGGCAGAATACAGATGGAATCTCCCTCAGATAAGGGAAGTATGCAGTAGAGATCCTGAAGAGGTTTGGGATGATGGACTTCAAGGCCATGACCACACCTATGGCATCGAACCTGAAGCTATTGAGTGATGCTTCATCAAAGATGGTTGATGCTATGATGTATCATCAGATGATTGGGTCCTTGATGTATTTGATGAACACGAGACCAGACATTTGCTTTGCTGTGAGCACCTTGAGCCAATTCATCATAGATCCGAGACATGTTCACTTGATTGCTGCAAAGCATATTCTGAGGTACCTGAAGGGTACAATTGATTATGGGCTCAAGTATGAGGCAAATCAGAAGATTAACCTGGAGGGTTATGTTGATTCAAATTGGGCAGGCAGTGCCATCGATAGGAAGAGAACTTCAGGGTGCTGCTTTAGTATGGGATCAGGTGTGATCTCTTGGTTTAGCAGGAAGCAATCCTGTGTGGCTCTGAGTATAGCTGAAGCAAAGTATGTCGCAGCTTGTTCAGCTAGTTGTGAGGCAGTATGGCTGCGGAAGCTACTGTCTGATTTATTTGATCTCCAGATGGATACTACTTATATACATTGTGACAACCAGAGTTGCATGAAGTTGTCATAGAATCCAGTCTTCCATAACAAGTCGAAGCATATCGATATCAAGTATCACTATATCAGGGATATGGTGCAGAGGGGAGCAGTGAAGCTCCAGTATGTTGCGACGGATGAACAGATAGATGATGTGTTGACGAAGCCATTGGCTAGGGTGAAGTTCGAGTTGTTCTAAAGCATTGGTGCATTAATAGTGAAATTGCACCGGGTTGATTGTTGATGCTTTATAATATATAAATCACACTGGAAAATGTGTATATGACAATTTTTATTGTTGTGGTTCACAGTGCATTCATTTGCGATGCATCTGTGTGGTTAGTATATTGAAACACATTGAAATGGCATGTTTTATTTTTATTTTTTTAAGATAATTATTTTTTGTATAATATAGTTAATATCAGTTGCAAGATTGTTGTGGCCATTGACTTGATATCCATGTTCATGTCTTGAAATTTCCACTTTAGCCATGTTTTATCATTGATGTTTTGAAACCATAATAGGACTCAATTAAGAAAGTTTGTCAAGTTTGAAGAATAGAGGATCTTAAAGCATTAATATTCAATTTATAGGATACAGAGATAAATGTATGTTAGCTTGGAGAATTTTAGGATTTTAGGGTTTAGGTAGAGGTTAGGGCTAGAATGTTAATAATTCATATATTTTATATTAAAAGGATATGAATTTGATCTAAAAATTTGGGGATACAAAGATTTCCTATGTTAAAAAGTTTTATTGATATCTTAATACAATATAATAATATTATTATTTAATTATTCATTTTAATATTAATATAGTATTTAGTTATTACTAATACTATATAAATAATTTTTTTAATATTAATACTAATATTAATATAGTATTAGTATATACTAATACTATATTAATATTAATATTAATATCAATAAAATATTCAATTAAGATCCTAAGTTAAAAATTCATGTTCAAATCTTTATGATGATTAGGGTCCAAAGTAAAAAAAATTAGGTTACCTTCTTTGGTTTAAGAGCGAGGGGATCTAAGTAGTACTTAATTCAAGTCCCCCATATCTGTTTAAGTTGTCAAGATTCTTTATTATTTCTAGGCCTTCCTTAAACCTTCATTTTTAGATAATGATCCTCTTTTTGCTAGGATTTTGGTATCTTCTAAGCGCAACTGGTTTTTGGTTTTGAAAGAGTGTTCTACTAGTGTCGAGGTTTGGATTCATTCATTCTTGACATCAACCCTTTTCTCCTTTATTATGGTGTGGAAAGAATGTCCAATTTCACTAATGTAACATTTTTCACATAAACATCTCACCTTGTAGATGCCTCTATATTGTTTATGGTCAACATGCTTTTTTATGGGTCTCAGTTTTTTCCTAATGGTTTATGAGTCTTTGAATTAGGCTTTGATATATTTCTTTTTAAATATTCTAACATTCTTGTTTGTGATCCCTTGAATGTAAGGTAAGTGATCCGTTATGTTATATTTTTTAGTACTTCGAGTTTCGCTAGATGTTTTAGTGTTATGAGTGTCGGTCCTTTTGCTTGATTTATTTATAAATTTTTGGATATCCTAGTGTTGTATCCAATGTTCATGACAACATTTGTGAGATGGTAATATTCCTATTCAAGGTGTTCAACATCTGAAATTCTTGATGACCTATGGCTAAGGTGTTGAGGACTGCTATATTCTGGGAGGGGTGGACTCAATATAAGATTTGTTGAAATAAGACATGAGATTTGGTCATAAAAGAATGTGTATCATTTAGGAATCAATTATTTATATGGCACATCCCTTTTCAATTTACATTCATGTATATTATCTATTTTAATTTTTATTATTCCCAACAATGTAGATCATACACTCATTACACTTTATTTTTATGTTTGTAGATGGAAGTTGAATAAGAGGAAAACAATCAAGGCAATAAACAAAACATTTGGCCAAATAACCCAAGTCATGCAAGTGGCTTGAGCACCGACAACAATTTTAACGAAGAATGATGATCCATATATTTTGGATGTTAATGCAAGTTGTTGTATTTTTTGAAATAATTGTATGTTAAAATCATATATTTTAATGTTTGACGTATTGGACATAGTGTCCCAAGTGAAAGAAGACAGGTTACCAATAAGTGTATAAATTACATGCATGTTGATATTTTGGTTATTTTGGACTTAATTTTGTCTCAATTTGTATGAAAAAGGGTCTATTATTGATATATAATAAAATAAATATATATTTATTATATTGTATTCTCCAATGCTGTGAAATGTTAAATAGCTAATTAAATATATGGATGATTAAATAGTACAATAGATGCAAAACTTTATGTTATAACAAATTAACCCAAACTCAACAATACAAATTCAAATGAATACTAATAAAAAAAACATCTCAACTTTTTAATGAATAATGTAATTTTTTTTCAATGTGGTTCATGCATGAAGATCAAGTCACTACATCCAAAGAGAAGCAATCCAAGAATCCCACCTGAAGGGGCCACACCCTATTAGGCTATTTTAGAGCCTATCCCTGACACAAAACTTGGGTGTGTAGGAGAATTGAACCCTTGACCTCGACCTCCTGATGGCTTGGTCTTAGAGGCTCCAACCAACTAAGCTACCCCATGAGGATGATGAATAATGTGTTTGTGTGTATGTATGTATATATAAATGTCCAGTTTCACTAATGTAACATTTTTCACATAAACATCTCACCTTGTCGATGCCTCTATATTGTTTATGGTCAACATGGTTTTTTATGGGTCTCATTTTTTGCCTAATGGTTTATGAGGCTTTGAATTAGGATTTGATATCTTTCTTTTTAAGGATTCTAACATTCTTGTTTGTGATCCCTTGAATGTAAGGTAAGTGATCCGTTATGTTATATTTTTTAGTACTTCAAGTGTTATTTTTTTTGCTAGATGTTTTAGTGTTATGAGTGTTGGTCCTTTTTCTTGCTTTATTTATAAATTTTTTGATATCCCAGTGTTGTATCCAATGTTCATGGTGACATTTGTGAGGTGGTCATATTCCTATTCATGGTGTTCAACATCTGAATTTCTTGATGCCCTATGGCTAAGGTGTTGAGGACTGCTATATTTTGGGAGGGGTGGACCCAATATAAGATTTGTTGAAAGAAGACATGAGATTTGGTCATGAAAGAATGTGTATCATTCAAGAATCAATTATTTCTATGGCACATTGCTCTTTAATTTACATTCATGTATATTATCTATTTTAATTTTTATTATTCCTAGCAATGTAGATCATACACTCATTACATTTTATTTTTATGTTTGTATATGGAAGTTTAATAAGAGGAAAACAATCAAGGAAATAAACAAAATATTTGGCCAAATAACCCAAGTCATGCAAGTGGCTTGAGCACTGACAACAATTTTAACGAAGAATGATGATCCATATATTTTGGATATTAATGCAAGTTGTTGTATATTTTGAAATAATTTTATGTTAAAATCATACATTTTAATGTTTGATGTATTGGACATAGTGTCCCAAGTGAAAGAAGAAAGGTTACCAATAAGTGTATAAATTACATGCATGTTGATATTTTGGTTATTTTGGACTTAATTTTGTCTCAAATTTGTATGACAAAGGGCCTATTATTGATACATAATAAAATGAAGATTTTTACTATATTGCATTCTCCAATGTCATGAAAAGTTAAATAGATAATTAAATATATGGATGATTAAATAGTACAATATATGCAAAACTTTATGTTATAACAAATTAACCCAAACTCAACAATAAAAATTCAAATGGGTGTGGGTGGGATCTTGTTGGATCCCGGGGGACAAGTGGAGCAAAGATTTGCTTGGGGTTTAGGCTCTAGAACCAACAATGAAGCCGAATGGATGGCACTTCTCCAGGGTCTCCAACTCATTCGAGACAAAAAGCTCCATAAGGTCCTGATTTTTGGAGATTCCAGGCACGTCATCTATAAGATGAT
>LPNX010624401.1:2893-5393 GCA_001517045.1 Pseudotsuga menziesii
CGCTCACAATAAGTACCCCACCAATTTTGGACATGGGGGACTGCCTTAAGGAGCGCAAAGGTGATCTTTTCTCTGTCAAAAAAATTGTGGACAGAGAAATACCCTTCTAGAAAATTCAACCAATTATCTAGGGCATCTGCATCAATATTGCCTTCAAATAAAGGAATATCAAAGTTAACTTATACCTTAAAGGGAGTTGCATCCCTGAACCAACTGCTCGTTGAATATGCACTTGCTGTTGCCGGCATTCGCCAAAGGATTTGGGCAAAACTATCCATCATCTCGTTCCTCTGTCGGTCGAGGGATTCTTCGAGCAGCGACTTGATAGGATCTCCTGCTCCGTCGTCTCTCTGTTCTTCCACCATGGGAGGTCATTTGGGATGGCGAGAATGATCAAGTGAAACTAGTTCGAGACCAAACTCTCTATACTCGGACCTCGTTGGGGACATGCGCCGAGAAAAAATCAAAGAGCAGATTGCTCTGATACCACTGATCCGGATTTATGCGTGAACGAAATGAAAGAACATATACAGAATCATAATAATAGACATTTTGCAAAGATAACAGAGATGCAATAAACACATATTCTATTAAATGGCGGAAATAGAATAGACTGTAATACAATTGCTAGAATGGTGGTAGCTATCTCTGAGAAGAGATGTGGCTGCTACGCTCATTTGTGCCAAGCTTCATACAAAATGAGGCCAAAGGGGCCTATTTATAATAAGAATGAGGTGAGAACCCCAAAAGTCCAAAACCTAACCCTAGAAGATGAACCGTCATAAAGTTTGAGCCCCAAGGTGGTAAGTTGAACAGTCAACTTCCCGGGGTCATAACTTTTGCATACGATCTCCGATTTGGGCATTTTATAGCTCGTTGGAAAGGTCTATCTAAGATTTATAACTTTTGGTTGGCCAAATGTATGTTTATGGCAATCATTTGGCCCCAAATCTCCAAAAAACGTTGTTTAGGGCCTCAAAACGGCCCCGAAAGTTTAGGACTCAAAAAACTGTAGAAAAATAACTAGGAAACTGCCACAATGGACAATTGTTTTGAGCCAGTGGAATAGGTGGGTGGCCACTGATCTCCATCTGGATCAGATGTCATCCAATTTCATAGCAACGAAGACCAATTTAATATAAACTCAATTCCATGGATGTTTACGGAGAAACAAAGCAATGTTCTCAAAGAAGTAATGTGGAAAATTAAATTTTCCATTGGATTTTGTGTGAACTTGAAGAATATCATAACAAAAAAAGATGATTTTTCAGGGGTCAAAACACATGATTGGCACATCTTCATCAAGGTAATTATTATTGTTATGTCCATATAATTTTTTTTCATTTTATTGCGTATAATTTTTTTTCTTGTTTGTATACTCTTTGTTTAATAAATGCCGTGGTTTGTATATTGATACAGTATGTTATACCTCTCTCTCTTTCGGAAAACTTCGACAACAATGTCAAACAAGTTATATATAATCTTGGTAAATACATGAGTTAACTAGCGATTACTTGCATGTGCTTGGTGTTTCTTTAATTTTCCGTATAATTTATATTTGTTTTTTTCTGCACTAATTCATGATATGCAATGTTTTTTTTGGTTAAATATTGTTAATGGTTTGCATCACTTGTAGATGGTTGACATCTAAAGAAATCCATAAAGAAGATATAAAGTATTGGAGGAGAGAAATTCCTTGTCTCATATGTGAAATGCAGAAGCATCTACCGTTGGCATTTTTCAATGCACAGGAACACTACCTCATACACCAAGTTGAGGATATTGAGTTGTGTGGACCTATGCACTCAAGGTCCATGTGGGTGGTTGAGAGGCACTTGAAATTTATGAAGGGTTTGGTGAGATAACGAGCACATGCTGAGGGTTCTATGATGGAAGGATATACGGTATACCATAACATGTTGTATGTTAGTGAATATCTTCCTATTTTAGCGTGAAAGCTTAATTTACGTTGCATTTGTGAACCAGACTCCGATAAAAAATTTGAAGGGGAGCAATTGAAGGGGAAAGGTAGATCGAGGAAGGTAAAAGGTAATTATTAGCTAGTGGATGTTTATTATATCGTTCATATTTTAATTGCATCAATTAAGAACATATACTTTGTTTAGGATATTTACATCTGTCTTTCATTTTAATGATTATTGTCATCAAGTAGTTGGTCGAGAATGGGATGCAATTCATTTATACATCGCAAACAATCTTGACTGGATGAAGGTGTGGATTGAAAAATGCGAACAATCGGGTCATGGAATATCATGGGAAGGTGTGGATTCATTGGTAAAAGCAGCACATCGCAATGGAGATAGAATTATTACAGAAAGGGAAATCGATTTAGCATATGGTTTAAAAGTTAAAATGGAAAGCACATTAATCAATCTCTCTAAATCTTTTATTTTTCAAATTACATTTTGATGTACATGTTGTTCTTTTCCATGTATTGCTGCATAACTATTGAATCATTGTGTAATCTTTTCATGTAGTT
>LPNX010624401.1:10393-18208 GCA_001517045.1 Pseudotsuga menziesii
GGTAGTTATAGGTTAAAATTTACGTAGCAATTGAGTGATAGGTTAGAGACGTGTTCGGGCGTTGTTAAGTGTAGGAGCTGTCGTTATTTGTCAGCATTACATCTCAGGACTCGTGCGGTTATTCCACATACCATCGGTATATTGAACGACCTTTCACGTACCCTTGAGGTATATAAAAAGGTACTTCACATACTCAATTGTATATCGGAAGGCCCCTTGTGTACGGTTATGCATTAGATAGCACTACTGCCGATTCGAGCTCCCACATACCTTGAGTATATCGGGAGACCCCACTAGGATAACTTATCTATTTGAGAAAATCCCTTTGGCTGTCTTGTTTGGAGCCATACACCGAAAACAACATTTGGGGAGATTACTACGCACGTACCCTCGAGGTATATCGCGAGTGGCACCTTCTTGACAATCCTAGTGAGAGACCTGACTTTTTGAACTCCTCTTATTATTTTAAATTGTTCTTGTTTTGACCTATAGCTTGTGTAGGGAAACCTTTTTGGTGTGTCTTCTATATTTTCAGACCCTAGGTTAGATAGGAACTGTACAAACTGGCTGATTTAAGACCGTCTAGAAGAGTATGGGGCTTGCCACTCGATTTTATTCCTGGTTTAGGAGAAAATCCAATGGAAGCTATCGATCAAGGAGCTGCTACCACCTCCCAATTGGGAGATAATGTGGTTGCAGAAAGTGGAGTACCATATTCTTCACACTCGCCTCCCTTGGTCCAACAACCTTCTTGGGGAAATACATCGTTCCATTCTCCCACGGAAGGTCATGTTGATGATACAACCCGTCCGAATTTTGGTTCCAATGCTCCATTTTGGGATACCTCTATAGGACAGGCCATTGCCTCGTTTGGAACCCATTTAAATTCTTCTGAAGATGAAGAAGAACGTAGGAAATACCGTGCTACCATTCTCCGTGCATAGTAGATTGATAAGAAAATAGATGAAATATTAGGACTAACACCATCACGTTGCACATCTGTTCCTATGGGATATCGTTCACTTGTCGATTCTATGAGACCCATAGAACCAATTATAGATCATGCAGTAACACCACAAAACCCAGGTCAAATTACCACCCCTATCACCTCTCATGTTATGTCTGTTCCTAATCCTCCCAGGTCTTCTGCACCTGGGGCCCAACCTTCAATTCCCATTTCATCAGTACCTTCTAATGCCAGGGGGAAACCCCCGACAAAACCTACATTATATGGCACCGGAATTGTACCTATTCAAGGGCAGATCTCTAACATAGAACCATCTACTGTTTTTGTCCCTCCCACCCATACTAATGTGGTGAATCCCCCATCCAGTTCAGGTCAGCCCTTGGGGGCACAACCTGTAACCGTTCAGTCTTCTGGAGGTTACGGTTATCAAATACATGTAGGTAATCATCTACCCAATCCTATAGGAATGCCTTATGTTGGAATTCCATACCATAGTACCACTTTTATGCCATGGGGTCAACCCAACTGGTCTTACATGCCACCTATGGGGGGGATACCTATACATACCGCGGGAGGTGCCGGAGGACCGCCTTATGGAGGTCCTCCCCCTTGGGGACTTAATGGTCCCGGAGGATCTGACAACTTTCTTGCTTATGGTCCTAATGGTCCTAGTGGTCCTAGGGGGCTTGGCGTATTTCCTCCTTATGGCTCTGGAGGGTCTGGTGGCCCTCCACCTAATGGTTCCAGAGGCTCTGGAGGTTTACCTTCTGGTGGCTCTGGAGGGTCTGGTGGTCCGCCTCCTGGTGGTCCCGGTGATCATAGTGGTCCCGGTGGTCCTGGTCATCCTGGTGGTCCCGGTGGCTCTGGTGGTCCTCCTCCTGGAGGCCCTAGTGGTCCTAGCGGTCCTCATCCTGGAAATCAACCCCCATGCGGGCGGATTTTCCGGTAGTTCTTCGTCACAGCAACCTGTTTTTTAGTCAACTTATGGTCCTACTGGTAATTATATGCCATATCAATATTACCAGTATGTGAAACCCAACTGACAATTACCTTTCCTAGAAAATTTGGACTTGCATGATTTGTCCAAGTTGATTAATGACCCCATTCGACACAATCCCTCATGGCCTCCCATTCCGGTAAAGTTACCATTGGATATCCCGAAATTTGATGGGAAGCAGGGAGACGATCCGAAGAACCATGTTATGACATTCCATTTGTGGTGTTCTTCAAATTCCCTCATGGATGACTCTGTTCGGTTACGACTCTTGTAGCGAACTTTGACCGGTATAGCCGCGAAGTGGTACATTGAACTCCCACAACATTCGTTTATGTATTTTGGCTCATTGGAAACCGTGTTTCTTACACACTTTCAGCTCCCTATTCCCTATGAAACAGGCACTGATCTTTTAACCTCTCTGTGACAGAACACCTCCACCCATATTTCTGATCATATTCATGAGTGGAGAAGGTGGAGAAGGCTTATTAAGGCCCCTATTTCGGATCAGTTACTAGCTGATTGGTTCACCAAATACTTGTTGCCTCCTATTGCCTGAGATGTGGCTATGGGCGGTGCTGTTACCGAAGAGTAGGCTATTAGTCGGGCTCAGTACCTAGACTTGTTCCATTCCCAGTCTGGAACTCTTTATGACCTGATTCCTCAAGCTCCTCGCCCCAACACTGATCCTGCCAAGCCACCAACAGAAGTACCTATTGATGGGATTGTTGGTTCAATCCAGTCCCCGTTAGCAGGGAAACCTGCCAAGAAAACCCAAACTACCACCCCTACTCCTTCGACTCCTAAGGTTTCCGCCGAGGTCAACCCTATTCAAAGTACTCAAACCTCGGGTAATAACAAGAAGAAAGGTAAAATAGAAATAAAAAACCTAGAAACCAACAGGAGACTCCACGACCAACCAACAGTGATAACGACAAAGGGAAAAGGAAGGCAAAATATCCCTGCCTGCTATGCGGTGGTGACCATTTTTCAAAGGAGTGTCCTCGTTAGGACAAAATCTCCCAGTTTTTGAAGTCCAATCTCGCACCTGCAGTACTTATGGATCCTTTTCCCTCTCAACAAAAACTAATAGACCACATGTCTAATCAGGGTAACTCTAGTTCATCAAAGGAAATTCGTATGATGTCCTCAGATACCATCAATCTGCAAACTTGAAGTCAGAATTATGAAAAACCCGCAAAAAAGAAAGAAGATCATTCTTCTTCAGGGAAATCTCCCTCTGCTAGTTCTCCTGAATCCTCATATACTATCCCCTTATCTATTGAGAAGCCTACTCTCGACATGATTTTGTTCCCACCTAATAGTACTCTTCGAAAGGACGTCTTTAATCCAAATGCCCGAGCTGCTCAATTTTATAATGTGGTTGAAGATCTTGCTCAGGCACCTTGTGCGATGTCTACCTTAGAGGTACTCCAAAGTTTCCCTACACAGCACAAGAACTTGTTGACAGCATTAGGAGCTTTAGACCCGGATAACACTAACTTGATTCATTTCAATGTTGAGAACTATAAGCCTCAATTACCGCATAAACTTGCTTTTCAGATCATTACGAAAGTAGTGGGAAAGAAAGTCTTTCGAATGGTACTGGACGAAGGAGCTTTGACCTAGGTTTTGTCTTTGACTTGTTGGAAGGCTCTAGGCTCTCCCGAGCTTGTCACATCACCTACGACCCTTAAAGCCTTTGACGGATGGGGTTTCCAACCCCATGGTCTCATATCAGCCCTAGCGGTCGAGCTGGGGGACAAAACCATGTCCATCCAAGTAGAAGTGGTAGATGCCCCTTTAGATTACAACCTCCTTCTAGGAAGGAATTGGTTCTATGCCATGACTATTGTTGCTTCAACAGTATTTCGAACAGTCTAATTCCTGCATCTAGGGAGAATTGTTACTATTGATGAGCTTGATTTCTGTAAGCTGGATGTTACTACCTCCATGGCTAATAACATCCCCATGTTAGGCCAGTACCCTCCTCCTTACCAGTTGATTGGGGTAGGCATGTTGAAGGATTCATCCCTTATGGGGATTTTTCCATCCACTCCTCCTAGCACGGATACCACGACTGTCCATATGATCGCCTCATTTGATTATGAGCCTAAGGGAAAAAATGTTGTTGAGTCCACCTCATCGAATCCACATGAATCTATGTATGATACCATTCAAACCTTTTCCGATGATCACATTGATGACCTTCACCTAGTGGCTTCGAATCCTTACCATTTACCATACTGGTTAGAACCTTCTCTTCCTATTCTAGATTATCTCTCTGAGACATTTCCTTTCGATGAGTCCATTATGAAGATCATGAATATGGATGAGCCCTTTTGGGAGGATCATGATCATAGACCCACGGTTCCTCCCCAACACTAGTTCGGTTAGCCATGATTTTGCATCCTTGTTTCCTACTGATATTGTCCACATTCCCCAAAGTCCTATATTGTTGCAAGATACAGATTCTGAAGGAAAATTTTGCAACATTACTCAGACAAACCCAATTGACATATCAGCCAAGCCTGATGTTATCGAGCATGTTCATGTTGGGCGGAATTGCTCGGCAGATGAATCTGAAGCATATAAAGCACTTTTTAAGGAATTTCGTGATATTTTTGCCCGGTCCTATGAAGAGATGCCAGGGATTGACCCATCCATTGTGGTCCATGAGATTAAAACCTATCCCATGGCTAAACCTGTCAGGCAGAAACTTAGGCAAGTCCATCCTCGGAAGGCCGCAACTATTAAAGCCGAAATTGAGAAACTTCTCAAAGTTGGTTTTATTTATCCTGTACCCCTGATGGAATGGGTATCGAACATTGTCCCTGCCAATAAAAAGCAGGGCACCATTAGAGTCTGCATCGAATTTAGGGATTTGAATAAAGCCTGTCCCAAGGACAACTTTCCTTCTCCGCACATCGATCAGATTATTGACAACTGTGTTGGAAGTGTCATATTTTCATTTATGGATGGCTTCTTTGGCTATAATCAGATTGAGATATTTCCCTCTGATCAGCATAAGATGGCATTCATTTTCCCATGGGGAACCTTTGCATATAAGAAGTTACCTTTTGGCTTGAAAAATGCTGGAGCCACGTTCCAGCGCACAATGTCCTATGTGTTTCACGATATTAAACATATTATTGAACCGTACCTTGACGACCTCCCTGCTCATTCACAGCGACAGGAGGACCACCCTCGTCATCTTAGAGACATATTCTTGAGATGTCGTCATTATAATATACGACTCAATCTACATAAATGTGTTTTTCGCATTGAGACGAGACGTCTGCTAGGATTTCTGGTATCCAAAGATGGCATCTGGATCGATCCTTTGAAGATTGCCACTATTTTAGATCTACCAGCCCCAACTAATCTCCTTGAACTCCAAAGTTTGTATGGAAAGGAAAACTTTCTCTGCCCTTTCGTGTGCAATTTCGTAGAGAAAACGCACGGTTATATGTGTCTCCTCAAGAAGAACACTCCATTCTTCTAGGATGACTAGGCCCAATGCGCCTTTGATAATCTTAAGCACGCTCTAACTCATTCACATGTGATACACCCCCTAGATTATTCAAAGGACTTTGTCTTGTATATTGATGCCTCCGCTACTACCATCGCCATGGTTTTAGTGTAGGAAAATCTCCATGGTCAGGAGCATGTGATTTATTACGCCAGTAAGAATCTTATGGATTCCGAAACCCGTTATTCATGTGTGGAAAAGTTATCTTTGGCCACGGTCATTGCTGTACAAAGGTTTTGTCACTACATTCTGCTCCGCACTACCATTGTATTGGCAGATCAGAACCCGATGTATTACATCCTGACTTGTCAGGTACTTGAGGGCAAGTACTCCCACTGGATCGTTATCCTTTAGGATTTTGATCTAGAGTTTGCCAAGGCCACATCAAATAAATCCTTGGTCTTTGCAGAGGTTATGTGTGATATTCCCTGTGCTACAATGGAATCTGAGCCTAGTGATTCATTTTCGGATGAATTCCTGTTCCTAAATAGCACTACTGATCCTTGTTATGGAGATTTTCTAATTTATCTCCAAACACAATGATTTCAGCCACATTTATCTCATGATGATTGCCACCATATCCATCACCACGCGAAATACTATCTTATCTTGAATGATACCTTGTATAGACGTGGGATCGCCTCTATTCTCCAGCGATGCCTCACCCATGAGGAGGATGAACATGTGTTGAATGATTTCCACTCTGGAGCATGTAGCAGTCATTTATCTAGGATGGCTACAGCCAAGAAAATCCTTCACGCTGGCTATTTCTAGCCGTTTGTCTTCAAATACTGTCATGAGGCTGTTAAGAAATGCTCACCTTGTCAACATTTTTATCCTAAAAAGTGCACCCATCCTGCTTCGCTACACCCCGTCATTTCTGTTGGCCCATTTTTCCAAATTAGGGATTGACTTCATGCATTGTAATCCTACCTCAGCCAGAGGGCATGGTTACATCATCATAGCCATTGATTATTTCACAAAATGGGCTGAGGCCATGCCTACATATGCAGAAGATGGTAAGACTTCCGCTCTCTTCTTGTTCAATCATATCATAGCTAGATTTGGAGTTCCGCAGTCCATCGTCACTGATCATGAATCTCATTTCCGTAATCAAATGATGGAGGAACTGAGTGCCAAGATAGGTTTTCGCCATGAAAACTCTATGCTGTATTATCCATAAGCTAATGGTCAGGTAGAGGCCATTAACAAAGTTTTGAAAAGTATGCTTCATCAGATGGTTGGAGATCATAAATTCAATTGGCACCACATCCTTTTCTCTGCTCTTTAGGCTTATCGGGCTTCTGTGAAAACAGCTACTGGTTTCACACCATTCTAGCTTGTCTATGGACTCGAAGCTATCTTGCCGATCCAATGTCAGATTCCATCCTTACAACTTGTCGTCAAACTTCTCCCAGACACTTTTGCAGAGGAAGAAATATTTTTGTACTTGAGTAACCTTGACGAGACTCGGAGAGATGATGCCTTGGCTAATGAGGCACATAAGAAACGCGTCAAGGTGCAGTATGATAAATCCATCCAGCCTCGTGTCTTTAACGAGGGTGACCTAGTATTGACTTATGACCAGAGATATGAAAAACTAGGGAAGGGTAAGTTCGAGTCCATGTGGTATGGACCTTTCATAATTTCTAAGGTGTTAGAGAAAGGAGCTTACAAGCTCATTGATTATAATGGAATCCCTTTGGGGCAACCTCGCAATGCGTTGTACCTAAAAAGGTACTATGCCTAGGTTTTCTTGGATAGTATCTTGTATATATGTATATTGATTGACTTTCAGTGTGCTTTTAGTATTTTCAAGATGGTTTTGAGTTTAGTGTCTGCATCTGTTTATACCATGTTTTGGTCATGCAGATGGCTTTCTATGGCTTCGCTGATGGTGCTTTCTACCACACCTTGAATCTTGCCTCGATTGCTTGGGTCCTCTATTCCCTAGCTGAAGATTTGGTCATTTCAGGAGCAGTTTGTATAGGTCCCGCTACTAATAACATCGCCGAGTATGAAGCAGTCATCCTCCCAGAATGTTCATGATGTAGTAGTCTTGATGGACTCACAGCTCATGGTTTGCCATTTAAACCATGTCTACACCATTAGGAACCCGATGCTCCTCCACCTCTTCTGGAGAGTACGTTTGCTAGAAATATCAAATGAAACCATCACTTATAGGCATATCCCTAGGGAACATAATGTAGTGGCTGAATCATTAGCTAATTACATCCTAGATTGGCATATTTCCCATTCATGACATCAAATCAAACATGGTACATTGTAAATAAACATTCAAAGACACATAAAACTCATAGA
>LPNX010624401.1:19408-57130 GCA_001517045.1 Pseudotsuga menziesii
TCATACACTAGTGGTGCTCGTGATAGCACATCACTGCTCGAGCTACTCTATGTAACAGCCTGCTGAATCGACCCAGTACTCCTGTTGTGGATCTCTGATATCTCATCGGGAGGTCATCTATGTCAGCATCTAGGATATCCAAGGTCAACCTCTCCAGGTTTTCCTCCAGCTCCCCGGTGATGTCATCACCCTGTGGTACAAAGTGGGCTCCAGCTCGCCTATCCAATGGAGATGCTCCTCCAGGTCACGTTGCTCCCACATATGCATGAGAATATACAGGTCTCATCACTTAACATAAAAAATATAAAACATTAAAAAACATAAAAACATTTTCATCCATTTTAGGGTTTCTTGCTTCTCAGTACCCATGTCACCCCACTGTCTGCCAGGTGGGAGTGGTAGGTCAAGATCTACGGTGAAGTCCATGCCTGCATAAGCATAATCCTCAACCATGAGGATCTGATCTTGTAGCCATCTAAAGAACAGATCACTGAACTTCACCCTTCCCCTACCCGCTCTTGTGAGAGCCATGACCTCGACCCACCTCAACATACGGGGGTCCCGTGCTCTCAAACTCCAGAAGACCACCTGAGGTCTCATATGTGGAACCCACTCAAAGAAGAAGTAGACTAAAATTGAACCTAAGCCTAGCTTCTTTAGCTTTCCCTGTCGACACTTAGTCAGCTGATCCTTGAATATTGGAAGCATGGCTTCTGCTTCAGTTGAACACCATGGGTGCCAGGGCCTCTATGGTGTACTAGATGTGTGCCCTGGAATCCTGGTGCACACCCTGACTCCTGGCCACACTCTGCATGGTAAATAGGATGGTCCGTAGGGCCCTATCTGTCACTACCTTGATGGGGATCTTCTTCCTCGATGTGCCTATCCCTGGTGCACAGTGACGATCTATAGCTCTCGAGTGGTAATATCCCCTCCATAAGATCCTGTCAGTGAGATGGGGGCACTCCATATCGAGAGACCTGTCAAGAAGTAGATGTCCTCTACTTCCACCGTAAGGATATGGGCCCCCACCTTGAAATACTGTTGCTCTGGATTCCACATCTGCATTATGTGTTCCAGTAACTGCTCATGTGACACCATGCTTAGGGTCCGAAAGAACTTCAGGAGCCCATAGTCCCGTAATGTGGCAATACAACCCGCAATTCTTTCAGCAGCAACATCCTCATTCTCATGCATTCTTTCTTTCCATATCATCATGTTTTGAGTCACCTAGACCTGCCAAAAATAATAATGATATGCATTAGAATCATCCTTAAATCATTAAAAATCAAAGGAATGAATTTATTTTGCTTATACTATTAGTTCAAGTTCTCCACGTCTGGCACCGTCTGTGTGCCGTTGGAGACAGGCGGTGGCACCGCCTATCCACTATGTTATTTGTGTGGTTCTCGAGTGGTACCGCGTATCCCGCAAGGGGTAGCCACGGTGCTCGCTTTTAAGGTTTTAGGGATTGCCATATGAGCCCAAAACCCCACCAAATCTCAAAATAAACGCTATGAAATGAAAGAGAAGGGTCTTAGCTGTTACCTACAATTGAAGATGCTGAAAACAGATGATGGAAACTCTCGGTATCAGCTGCTAAAGATATGGCTAAGAAAATGCTCCAAGTGCTCTCTGCTATAGGTAAATAGTGAAATGATTTGGTTTTTTACTATTTACATGACTTATATAGGCATTTTTGGGTCTGACATACTATAGTTTTGATATAAAATCATATTTTAGTCAAATTTTATCTGTTGTAATCCTCTAATGCTAGTTATGAATGCAGTTAACACTTGTTTCTGAGTCTATTGTAGGATAAGATAACTATATTAAGAAGCTTTGGAAAGTTTGTTTATGAAATTTTCGCACTTTCATAAAGCAGAAAAGGTCGATGAGTGTTTATTATATGACACTTTGTCACGCTCGTTAAAATTTAGTATCAAAGGTCCAAGTCCATTTCAAGTTTCTTTCCAGGCTCGTAAAAATTGACATTGTGTAAAGAATCGTCATGGAGTCCTCTTTTCACCTCTTTTTTAGGCTCCTTAAAAATGAAAAAGTCGTCGAGTCCTTTTTCGATTCTTTCCAGGCTCGTAAAATATGACATTGTGTAAAGAACCTCATGGAGTTCTCTTTAAACCCTTTTTAGGCTCCCTCAATATGAAAAGATCGTCGAGAAATCTTGTCTTCTTCACACTCGTTAAAGTATTTGAAGAGTCGTCTGTCCGACGGTAGGTTATCTCTTTTTCGGTTCAGATAGGACTATTTACGAAAAAGGAACACTCCATTCAATCATGACTGGAAGAGTTATCTAAGGTATGGTTTTACACTTTTTCGGGCCTTAGAGACTAAATCATACGAAAAAGGACCCATTTGGAGTCTTATTCTGTATTCGTTCAGACTCTCTAAATATGAACGATACAGATTTTTCTTTCAGTGGACTCGTTAAATTAAACATTGAGAGACCCATTTTGGGAACAAACCCCTCCTCTCCCAGGTTCGTAAAACATATGAGTCTGGACTTGTCTTCTGACAAGCTATATCAAGTGTTTGTTACCCTCTTTGAACTCGTAAAATCGAAAAGAGGCACTCATCAACCATGATGGGGGAAAATTTGGGAAGGGAATCGTTTTTGCAAATAATGGTAGTTGTTTGTCGTTACCTTTGAACATGGAACTTGTCTGCACATCATGTCAGTTAATTGGGTATTTAGTTGATCTTTGTGACGATCCACTTTCATGAGTCATGTCACTCCTTTGAGTCTTTCAAAAGAATGCATTGTCCACTGTCGCATTGTGTGTCTATCCTATCTAGTCATGCTGCCAAGTTGTTTTGTCGTGCCGCCTGATGTTCAAAGGGGATTTGAAGAAGTTTTTCCTCTGCAGTATACATAGTCTTTGTGTCATTATCTTTGAGTCAGTCATATGGTTACTACATTCACATCATTCCAGAACTATGTTTCAAATTTCATGTCATTGATGTGGGACTCATCATGGCCCTCCTTCGACGAGACTATTCCCGTCGACATCAGCTCATCATCCGGGAAATAGTCTTAGAAACAATATTTAGTACCTTGATATTTGTATGCCTTAATGATAGATTCTCTCGCTTTCGACATAGGTTCACATCATTGACCTTTTATCAATAAAATCGACTAGGTGTTTGACATCAGGACATCTATTCGCACTCAGTAGATTGTACTAGAGTACCTTGGGAATCATTGATATTAATGGTGATCTCCCTCACACTTGTTAACGGTTCACATAATTGGCCGGTAATCAAGTGGTTTCTACCATGTTCGACTTCAGATCATTGTAATCACATGGATAGAATCGTACTTTGTGGAAGACGAGACGAAGACCCTGGGTATTTGTTTAAAGCGCTCATTGCTTTTTCCCAGGTTGCGATGGAGTTTTGTATATCTAGCATGGATCCACATTTGTATGGTCGTGGCTATGCTCAAATTTGCGTCTATATGACATAGATCTACGTTGTATGTCTGGTAGATATGTGCAAGTTTGAGTCCTCTATCACATGGATCTATGCTGTATTCTAGTAGCCATGCTTGTTTATTCCTCTCATGGATCTGCCTTGTATTGGTCTGCAGCCATGAGTTTGGTTACTTGTGTTTATGATTCAACATATTGGTGTACTACATAAGCCTACTTGACAACATACTTCGATCAAGACAACTTTTTCATCTCATGGTGACGACTTGTTCTCTCAAAGCTCTCGCTTATCGTATCCCTCTAAGAATCATGATTTGGGGGGAATCCTGTTATACCAAAATCCTATCACCATCACGTGTTAAGAACTTTGACATACCTACTTGCCCTGAATCCTAGCTCTTGGAGTGGAAACTCATGGTTATTATCAATATTTCATGGAAATTCCCAGCACCGCACTTCCTTTGTTGTCCATGAGCGGTACCTTGTTCACCCCACCTATCCCTTATTGCCCACAAGCGGTGCCACCGCTTATGGCCCTTTGTCCATAAGCGTTTCTTACAAGAACTGCTCTGTTATTTAAGGAGAAACATGGTACCCTGGGTAAAAAGGGAGAAAGAGAAGTTTCTCGAGGCTTCTAGATGATAAGCCTCGTGTCCTCCCTTATCCCTACTATTGTGGGTCAGTTGAGCTCGAGATCCCTCATCCTAGGATCTTAAAGGCCGCCTCACCCACCAATCTCTCAACCTACCCTATCCATTAAGCCTTATAAATATGAGCTCATAGCCATGGTTGAGGAGAGAACTCTGAAGGTATTTTTATGCTATTGGATTGATTACTTGGCCCAAGACCATTTGGGAGAGCATAGAGAGCTAGAGTCAGAGATTTTGGGGATGAGAATGCTTGGTTTCATGGAGATGCATGTTAACACTAAGGCTTGGTTGTAAACTTCTTCATATTTCTTTTATGTAATTTGATTTCTGTCCCACATACATTGTTGTTGTTTGATTTCACATGTATGTTGTTAGATTCCTTAGCCACTCACATAGATCAGTAGATTATATTCTGGTGGTTTCAATATGTCTGCGTGTTAAAGCTTATTGCAGGTACATAGGATAACGATCGGAGCATTACATTCCAGGTATCTATGGCGTCTAGGGAGAGTCTTCAACCTCTATCCTCTATTTGTTCTGGATATGAACCATTCATACCAGTGGAACACCTTGCTATTTGCAGGAGGTGAAATATTCCAGCTAACATCATCATCATATTCATCATCATCGTCATCCTCATGATGATGATAATCATCATCATCATCATCAACATCATCATCACCATCATCATCATCTTCATCATCATCGTCATCATCATCATCGTCATCATCATCATAATCATCATTGTCATCTTCGTCGTCATCATCATCATCATTGTCATCGTCATCATCAACATCATCATCATCATCATCATCATCATCATCATCAACATCATCATCATCATCGTCATCATCGTCGTCGTCTTCATCATCGTCATATTCATCATCATCATCATATTCATCATCATCGTCGTTGTCTTCTTCATCATCATCATCATCATCATCATTACCATCATCATCATCATCATCATCATCATCGCGAGTATCATTATTATCATCATCATTGTTATCATCTTCATCATTATCGTCGTCATCTTCATCATCATCGTCATCGTGAGTATCATTATTATTTTATATTTTAATATATCAACATAGATCTCTGTTAATCTTGACTCTACCAAGTGTTAAGAGGGATCAAATGCTTTGAAGTGTAAATCTTGAAAACATAAAAAAATTGAATTATACACTTTGTTTAAACCTTATATATTTTTAACATAGTAAACATTATAATCAAAACAAGAACACAAGAGAAATATTTAATGAAGAGTCCACCATGCCATTAGATTGGATATGTGCAATCTAGAATGACCACTTTTGTTTTAAGATTGTATTTACTTTATTCATATTGATAAATATCCCTTCACAATTTTCTTCATTGAAATTTGGTTGTTATCAAATTGAACATGATAATTACAAAAAACAATATCGCAATTGAAACTATCATAATCACACATAATCACATTCCCAAATAGTAAATGTTAAATAAATAAATATAAATAGATAAAATCCATTAGTTGGATTAGTGTAATGTATTTATGCTCCAATAACCGATCATAATTAAGAGAGAGTTAAAGATGCATGACATCTTCAATTATCAAAGTTTTATTTTGATTATATATTATATATAAAATAATACAATAAGGTTAGTTGGATTTGAATTCAATGGAATTTTAAAATAAAAATTAACATATGTTTATAAAAATGTATTTTACAATTTATTCAATTTAATTTAGATTTAATATATATTTGGTTTTACAATTTTTATTTTTACAATTTTCTTGGTATTAACATATGCCATGTCATTATAAACATGATACATCTCACTCACTTTAATTATAAAAAACTTTAATATAATAAATTTTATATTTTTATATTTCACACTTTAATATATAAAATTTATATACTTTAAAATTTCATATAATAATATAAGATATTATAAAATGAGGATTGTATTTTTCACAAAATGTTAATTCCTAAATTTTCCTCATGCATTTAGTTTTGAAAAAAATCTATATAATATTAATTATTTATTTAAAAGATAAAAAAGTTATACTATTAATTATATATTTAACAAATAAAAAGTTAAAAAGTTATATATTTTGATATAATTATTCAAACTATTCTATCAATAGACCTTAGTTAAACCTCAGTTAAATTTTAAATATTTAATCAATGTTGAGATTTATTAAGCTACCTTAGTTAAATTTTAAATATTTAATCAATGTTGAGATTTATTCAACTCTTGTTTAGTAGTTGGGATGTGGTACTAACATAAAGTTTTATGTTGAAACCCTAACAAATGTTTTGTCATTTTCCTTATGTGTAAGAAGAAAGATGTTTGATCTCTTAAACTTGATCTCATCATAAAACTTAACTTACAAATAAACTAAATTAATTTAAATAAAAATAATTATCATAATATATATTTTTTTAGTTATTTATAAAATTAAAATTATATTATAGTATATCAGACTGACCACCTAGATTGTCCAGAACATCATAAATTCTTTCACATAAAATTTCCTACCATCATTATCGAGTACCATCATCATCATAATCATCATAATCATAATGATCACACTTATCAGTATCATCATCATCGTCATCATCGTCATCATCACCATCATCAGATCATCTTCATCTTCATCATCATCATCATAATCATCATCGTGATCCTCATGATGATGATAATCATCATCATCATCATCAACATCATCATCACCATCATCATCATCTTCATCATCATCGGCATCATCATCATCGCCATCCTCACGATGATGATAATCATCATCATAATCATCAACATCATCACCACCATCATCATCATCTTCATCATCATCGTGCTAATCATCATCCTCCTCCTCCTCCTCATCATCGTCGTCATAATCATCTTCATCATCATTATCACCATCATCATCATCACAAACATTTCATCATCATCATCACAAACATTTCATCATCATCATCATCATCATCCTCATCATCGTAATCATCCTCATCGTCGTCATCATGCTCATCATCATCATCATAATCATCATCGTCATCATCATCATCATCATCGTCGTCATCATTAGTTTAGTTTGATTTGGACAACATATGCCAATTTTATTTGATGTTAAGACAATTTTAATGTAAATAGTAATTATAAAAGACATGAGCTATGGTTATGTGCAGTAGTTATGTGTTCATAGTTATGTGTTATAATAGGAGACAATAGTTATGTGTTATATATATATATGTGTGTGTGTGTGTGTGTTATAACATATATATATAGTTATATATAACACCTATAACTATATATATGCGTTATAACACACACATATAACTATAACACATACAATGCATATCGATGAAATTATATATATGGGCGTCAGGCGGGAATGCAAGAAAACTTTGCAATAGAGTTTTTTAGCTTAAACTGGTGCGAATTCTTGACGGTGAACACCGATTTCTTAGCTTACATGGTGTGCATTCTATTTTGGTGTGAATTCTGTGGATGGTGAACACAGATTTCTTGTTGCCTGCAAATTGTGTTGATAGTGGACAATGGACATTGGACTGGTGCGATTTGTGTGGACAGTGGACGTGGATTTGTTGTTTGCATTGGAATTTGTGTTCGTTTCCTGCAATGTCTTTGGTATGTATATTTGATTATGTTATTTGTTTGGATTGGATGAATGTATTCACCAGCTCAGAAGTAATGGTGTTGGGGAGCACCAATTTCTCCCGCTGGTGCTTGGGCTGGGCTGAGCAGAAATAATAGCTTGTTTGAGCCAAATATCTCTGTCATTCAACCTAATGATTTAGGGCATCATACTGACAGTAACGTTTTAGGGCATCATATTGATAGTAACGTTTTAATGTTTTAGGGCATGATTTAGGGCTTCATACTGACAGTAACGTTTTAGGGCATCAATGATTTAGGTCATTTTTTTGTTGTTAAGCCAATTTGCATCCCTGTTTAACCTTTATATAGTAGTATAATGTATAATGAAGGGATAAAGCATTGTGTAGGAACTTTAAAACAACAGAGTGCACTTTCTTATTTTCTTGAGCATTGGTCTTGGCAATTGCTGGCAATGAAAAATAGACATTGAAATCTGAACATAGTAGTAAACCAAAACTGAAAAAAGAAAAAAAAAATATTTTTGCAGAAGATATGTGTTGATAAAATGTGTGGGCTATATGTCCCTCATTATATCATCCCGCCTCCTGGAGCGACTGTATAAATGTAAAAGCCTCGACCTATTTAGACGTTAGATATTAGTTGGACAGTAGGTATTATATATTGGGTCATGCATTGGATCTGTACTACTGTTGTGCCCTGGTGAATGAAGGAATGTTATGCAAAGATGTATTGGATTGAGCTAGAAGTTAATGGGATGAGGCCCCCCCTTTCAATTTTTGGTTTCCTTTATGTTGTATGATGATGATGTCTTTTACTTCTGTTCTTTATCTTATATGTGAAATGACAGTATTATGATAGAATAGATGTTCTTCTACAGAGCCAAGAATTTGACTATACCAAGCTTGGTTACTTTTGAATGATGTCTGCTATAGAGCCAATTCAACTACAAATTCTTATCGAAGACTTGAACAGGTCTCTCCAAAACAAACAAATACTTTGTTGCAAGTGTTGTCCCTAACTCTGTCAGCATTAATCATGTGAAGAGTAGTATTTTTAAATATCTTTGGATGAGTATGTATGCATAATATGGGCATTATAACTCTTGCTACAGACATATCTTCCTTGCATGCTGCAGGAATTTATTCAATGCTCTTCCTCAAACATAGATAATGTAACTCCATACCAAAACTTCTTCCATTATTACTTCGGTCATACCTTGGATGCACCAGCTTTATTAGTCGGAACTTCATCACTAGTTGAGGAGGAATTTTTTCAAACTTGTCTTCACATTGTTAATCACCATTTTGGTCCCCAAAATCCACCTCATTTATTGGATAAAGGCTTTGAATGAAACAATTTTGAGATCACACGCTATCTGCAAATCATAAGCTTACTTGTCAGTTGGAGTAGGCTTCCCTATTTGATTGTGTATATGTTGCCATAAGGAATTTCAAAAACCACAACATGATCTATTCAACCTACACCTTTTTACTATCCACAAAACATCCTTTTATCTACAGACTCCTCATCATGTACCTCAACTGTTGGCATATTTTCCATCTGCTTACAACTATTTCTCTTTCTGCGGGCATGTTCATAGTGTTGCGAGCACTGGGAATTTTGACATTAAGACCGTGGTTAAGGATAGTGTCGTTCTAGGGATCTTAACTACTAATGATGAAAATTAGAATGATTGGGTACGCAACAAGTTTTTCTTGTATTTGAATATAATGAATCCAACTATATGATTTCAGTAAAAAAATTCTTGATGTTAGTAGTATTCTACAATGTGAAAACCACTCAATTGGATGATGGATTTTATGCTTCAATTTTGTGACTTTTAATTTGAAAGTGGACAAGAAGAAAATATTATAGGACTTGCATTAACAAAATTTTGTATATTCAGTTGATTTAACTAACATCAGGACTCCTTTTACTGAAATCATATAGTTGGATTCATTATATTCAAATAGAATAATTCTTCATTATTCCTCCTTATAGTTCAACTATATGAATTTAGTATTACTCCTTTTACTGAATTCATATAGTTGGATTCTAACATTGGATAATGGGTCGAAAATAAATTGAGATCATAGGCCAAGTAGGCATGCATTATGCGAGGGTGACAATGAGATTATTTACCATATTTTTGTCACTTGCCCCTTTTTAAGCTTAGTGCTTGCAATGCTAGTGCTTGCAGTACTTCAAAGCCTCTAAATGGCAGCCATAGTCCAAAAAAAATTCTGCAATAACAAATAATTACATATCATCAAAATCATAACCTATATTGGGATCCTCATCATTGATAGCAACCTATACCTCATCCATTGGCCTCTTCATTGATTTTCCAAGGATATATCAGTACTAGCACTTGGTAATATTTGTGCGTCCAAGTCCATCCACAATGTTGTTTTGCAATGCAACGCCCTCCAATTTGATGAAACTGGCTAATCTAAGATGTAAAACTAGGCATAAATTTTAACATTCCTAATTAGTAGTCACTGGTTTTGACTTGAACAAAAGGTAGATTTGTATTAATGCCATGACGAATTACTCTGACAACGAAAATCAACAACAAATGGGTACATAGAGGGATTGGTTCTCTTTATTAAATTCCAATCCCATACCCTCATACATGATAGAATTTAGTCTTAAAATATTACAAACCCAACAATCCTAGAATGTTGAAACCCCCAAAACTATTAATTCTATTGAATTCTTAGTGAGACATCAAATTCTATTTTCATCATATGAAGTTAGATGAGGTTGAATCCACTCTTAAACATCCTGAATTTATGAATGGTCATCTTCAAATTTTAAGTAAAAGGAAATATAAAGAAGAATATTAGCTCTTACCTTGAGAATTTAATATTGTCGGTTACTACAACATAAATAATGACCCAAAAAATAATGTCCCAAAAAATTCAAATTTCAAGCTTATATTGGCCTTTTTTTTTCAAAGCCAATGTGAAGTTTGGTGAATTTTCGGTTAAGAAAAAAGAGAGTAGCTAAAATCTAAATAAAGAGTATCTATCACAATTGTTTGGGAATGGTTGGATTGATAGGATATTCTCCTTAAGCGTAGTTGATAATCTGTTGGGATGAGGAAGTCAGGGGGAAATATTATGTGAGGTTTCCATCCTTAGTCACTTCAATCTTCATATACTCTGTCATTTCATCCTTATTCTTTAAGATATGATTTATAAGGCAATTTTATGATCAGTTTTGCATGCTGGTTTATAACAGAAAACTAAGAGAAATTTGATCATAGGTCTTCCTTATGGGAAACAAGACCATCCGCAGTAAACACAAAATCTATATTTATGCCTGCCCTGAGGGGAAACCAAGCCATAAAATAGTGTTTGAGTGTTTTCAGTGACTATGTTGAGCATATGACTATGCCTGTACCACTTTTACAACATAATACAATAAGTCTCAATTCATACCCACAAAAATATGTATTCTACCTACCGCTATAGAACACACCCTTTGTTGTTTGTTAAGATGCACCCTGACTTTAGACCTATCTTTAAATCATAAATTACATGACAAGAACAAGTTTCAATCTTTCTTGCAAATATGGATTAGAAATGGTCTGTATCCCATCCCTAACAATCTCTAGATCTGCTGAGAAAAACTCTTCCAAGAGGTGCAATGGCTAACCCCTTGCCCATAAAGCAATCAGTAAAGTTAACTACCTTCAATAATTGGTCTCCAATCAAGTTTAATGACACACATTTCAGATTGTGGATAGTCTTTTATTTGCAGATATTTTTGTACTATAGCACACTGTAAACTGATACCATCAAGTTTCCTAGAGCATTATGAATTTATGATGCCTCAAAATTTCAACAGGAATGACTATATCTATCATTTTTGTAGCAATCACCATGTGTGCATAGTTCAAACCTAGGAAGTTGCTGAAGAATTCAGACCAACCCAATTCTTTGGACTCTATGCACTTGACAGTTCCTCCTAGATTTCCACACATACAGTGGTGAAGTTACAAGGAGACAATTTCTTTGGGAATAAATATTTTCATTTTGGAATCTTGCAGCTTTATAAGCATCAATCTAGGTAGAAATTGGGTTTCTTGAATCATAACTATATTTAGATTCCATGCAATCACCATTTTCACTTGTTAAAATGAAGAACCCTGGAGTTAAGTTTGATACTCCCCTTGACACATTTGTTATGTTACTATTTTGATTCAGATTTTTTATTCCTATAGTTATACTTGATTTCGATTGAAAGTATAGATGCCCTGCTCTTAGTAGCCTTAACATCATTCTGATTTATAAGCCATAATGCATTATGCAACATTGAATCACTTTAGTTGATCCTCCAAAAAAACTGAGCCAAGGTGAGGTTTTCCCAATAGTTCCTTTTCATGGGCTGAAATACAACTCTCTGCAAGACGGTTTCATAGAAGAGAATGCATTTAGTATAGGTGAGATTGCATGTAGTAAAGGTGCACACTTATTGGAAGGATTTAGCTTCTACATTTGGATTTTGACAAACCAAATGCAACACACCACGGTTATACAAGATAGATTGAGATTTGTCATGAGAAAATTTTACCAGCTTATGTGGTGGCTCTGCAGAAAGGTGGCATAAAGTGACACACTATTCTAATGATCCTTCTTGAAATATAAAGCTGTTAACTTGTATTTTCTCAATTTGTGATGTATACAACCGAGATTGTTCCAGAGTATAGATGGCATCATTTGCTTTGGTTTTCTAGTAACTTAGTGCACATTATCAATAGTTTAATAGCTTTGTGATAATTGCCATGAGAATATTCCAATTGGGCCTTCAAAAGGATTGTTGAAGGACCCCTATTATCAGCATGTTCACCGCCCTTTTCAATTCACACTTTTTCACATTTAGATTACTTGTTAAGTGGAAATTTAGTACCTTGAAAAGGTGCAATATAAGTTCCAGGTAAGTTGTAGGTGGTGATTTTTTAACTAAAATTTTTGTCAAGTCATCTGAGTTTGATAAACGAGCATAAGGCCTTCCATTATTTTGATTTTCACTTCCTAAGATAGAGAAGAAAGTCTCATAGTGAAGGGACTCGTCTAACAATCATGTAAGACTAATATCAGCACTAGGTGCACTGGTGAAAATAGTAGTCATTGCATCATTAGGATCATAAATTGCTTCCAAATTTGCTTGTGTTGTTGCATTTTCCTTTAGTAATTTATTTGTTGATGGATTCTATGAATTAATCCCATGGTACCATGGGAACATATAGTAAAATCCAAAATATTTCTTCATGTATTGCACCACATCCATAGCATGTGTTGCTTCATGGGAATATACAAGAATATACAACATAAGTTCTCATCGGCTCCGTTTATTGGTACTAGGGCTCCTATACTGACATTCCACTTGCATAATATTGAAGAGGATATAATATAATTGCAATATTAAGTGTGGAAATGTGTGTATCATGTTTACTCATGAAAGCAACACCTCCAAGCCTCTTCCTTTGGCCCACCTCCAAGCCTCTCATTCTACCTCATTCTTCCCACAACCTTCCACCAACAGTCCAAGAGCTGCCTTTTCTTACCCTCAGCACCCTTTCCTTGGCCTTAAAACAACCTCACCTGCTCACATTGGCCCTCGTACCTGTTTGGTTCCGGGATGTAACAACCTTATTCTAGCAATATACAGTTTGCAAATTCATTTTGCAGGCTGTCTCTAAACACTACCCTAATCCTCCACCTGCACACATAACAAAAAAATAGTTGGTTGAGGTTAAAATCAGTGATAAATAGCATATTTCAGATGCACACTTCCTAGGGAACTTCCTACAGTACATTTCAAACCTCATATGCAAACACATGATGTTCTCTTTCCTTTAATGACATGAATGGAAAGTCTTACAACTAACTGGTAATTGCATAATGAAATGAGGGATGTTACATCCATTTGACATGATTGTCATAAGTTTTTGGTGCTGTGTTTGGATATATGATAGACATAAAGGATTTATCTATTTTCTAATTATAAGTATCTCAAGGTTAATTGCAACTACCTAGATTCAAGGGCTACCAAATAAACCCTATCCCGTCACTTGCACACTCACCAAGGCTGCTCCCCTCTCTTATGGAATTTATTATTATTTTGGAGGAGTTGGTCTATCGTTTCAAACGTGGCAGAGTTGGAGGAGTTGGTCCATCGTTTGCATCCTTCTCTAGGGCACACCTTCTTTGGAGTTGTTTTTAGTAAGAGTTTCATTTGGTTTAAGAATGAAATGGCCCTTTGCTCACATGTGGCATCATTTAAGAAGAGGAGCACTCTACATTTGAGGCTCTTTGTGCACACATCTCTAGGTCATACCACTCCAAGAAGCCTTGCAAGTCATCTAAGAAAGAGTGCTCATGTTAGGAGAGGAAAAGTGGCATGTTGGTGAATATGTCAAGCACATTTGAACTCTTCAAGGCTAACATCCTTAGTTTTTGGCCTCATTTTATTAATTTTTGTGTTGGTGGTAGTTGCATGGAAACCTGCAAAATAATATCAGATCCTCATTTGGAATGTGCTTCTTCCATTATGGAGAAATGTCCTAGGCCATTGGATTGAATGCTGAAGATATATTTGCAGATTTGGAGCTAGATTTTGGGATATTCAAGGCTATCATTTTGCATTATAAGGATGTTGTCATGTACTATTTTTTTCTTTTCCTAGCTGAAAAATACTTCTGCTAATATAGTGTTTATTAGCTATCATAGGAGGGTTGTGAAGAGTGATCTGTTTTTCCTCTTAAGACTTGATAATATCATGTTCTAATTGTGCAATGTATGGACTAATTATTCAATGGAATATTGTCTCTTTATTGGATATATTCAAATTTAATGGTATAATTTGAGGCACATATATAATGGAATTGCTGTAGTATATTTTTGAACTTTGTACATTGGCTGTAAGTGTAAATTTCATACCTTTTATGGCCTAGCCTTAAACATATTGTAGAAAAATCTTGACATGCCTAATTAGGGATTTTGGCTCAAGTGAAAGATACAGTTTTTCTAAGTCTATGAACGAGGAATTCAACAATCAACACCATTGAAATAGAGTTGCATGGAGGGCTCAGTGCTTTTGATTCAATGCCATTCCCATATTCTCATATGGACTTAAACCCTAGCACTTGAATTATCCTCTAGGTTTTGTCTTTCAATAATAATATTCTAACCTTTAAAGATAATATTTTGACCTTGAATAATAATATTCTGACCTCATTTCTATAAACATTTGTATATGATACATATCCTTGCTAGCATAACCAATAGTTCCTCTCCCTTTGGTCGAGCATTATTTTTCATCTTTAATAATCTAGAAACCCTAATGATGTAAATGCAAAGAGAAGAATGGAAAATCACATGGAATTTACCATTGTAGGTGATGAGTTTTCTTGGGTTGAAGAATAGATTTGTGAAAGGTCTTCAAGAGAGATCCACTTATTGGAGGATTCTACATACATAGCTACAATTCCTTGCAAGCTAAGAAATTGACTTGATCTCCAATAAAAGATATGTATCAATATATACTCAATTAAAATTAGATCTACTACTGTAAATTAGATTACTGACAATGCAGAGTTTATAACCCATAGTGCCATCAAGGGTATGAGGCCTCCCTTGAGGTTGTAGGGTTTACAGGCCCAAGGTATGAGCGGAACTAAGACAATGAAGATGCCCTAGGATGAATAAATAAGCTTGCAAGGTTGTAGCCAAGCTAGTAATGAGAGATCCCTGTATAGGTTATAGAGATGGGGAATGAATTTAAGGCATAGGTGTACACTAGGTTATACATTAGAGGGTTTAATTCTTAAAGAAAAATTGTATTGTGCTTGTTTACTCAATGTCATGGGTTTGGTAAGACTCTGCCTTGAGTTTTAGGACCTAAAATGACCCTATTTTTTGCACATTGTGGATCGCATAAGGAAAATCCTTAATAATTTATGTTGTAATGTCCCATTAAAGACCCTCTGATAATAAAGTAGCTTATAATTAAGATAGAGTTGAACAGGTTAATTATTATGTATACATGGTGTTAGCTGCTTACAAACTCGATAGAGTTTGCTTACTTGTACATTAATATATAGTATATATAATGGAAACATAGGTACCATTCATCATAAGTAGTGAGCGTAGAGCTTATATATGGAACTACTTGACCATTTTAAGGTGAAGTAAGGTGAAGAGTAACATTATGGATATCATACTTGATTCCTGGGTATTTATGTCCATATTAGCCTTATCTCTCTATTTGGGTAGTGTATGATTCAGTATTCCTATGGATACCGTAGTAATATAATAACATTAACATTAGACATATTAGGAGGATATACTATCTTTTTATATTAGGGAAACAACGTATATAATGTATAGAACATGATATCCTTATATTAGAGTCATTACACGTGTAACCATAACCAGTAGCTCGAATAAGCTTACACATATACTAAGAAGTAATGAACCTCACTCAACGCAGAATTAGGTATGAATGTTGTCTTTTCCCACATTCAGCCCAAAATTAGAAATGAAAGCCGTTTTTAGGGCTGTTAGGGATTTATTGATATTATTCAGGATAATGATATCAACATTATGTCATGCTTATAAGTCTTTATAAGTTTTTTGCTGGTATTTGGTTATGTTTTTGCCATTTTTTTCCCTTTCATGGTACAAGTAGAACCAAACAGGTATTTTTCAGACCTATCTTCCTCCAACGAGGGGAGTTTGGGAAGGCTAGAGGAAAGTAAGACATTCGGTAGGTCTACAAGGGCTAGATCAACAAGATGTCATAAGATCAGAAGAAAATTCAATGAACGCATGGAATTTTTCCTCAAAGGAGGGGGGTCATGTTCCTATGATGATGAGACAGTGGGAGACACCGAGGTGCCCTTAAGGTACAAACACCTCATGAAACAATGGGTGTTTAGGGATCTTCCTCAAGTAAACACTGATGTTTGTGTGTATCAGAGGATATATAGAATTGCACCGTCGTCATTACATGGATTGGGGTTGTTTTGCATGGATGGGATAAAGGTTGGATATGGTAGATGTACATAATTGATGGAGTATGTTGGACCCTCTTACAACTACAGTGATTGGATGCACCTGGTCCAATATACACTAAGTATGCGTAGATATTGGTTGCCAGCAAATTATATACAACTGAAAGACAAAGCTCAAAATAAAGGAGCAATGTTGTACATGGACAAAAGGAAAAAAAAATTGTAATACTACGGGGTTTATAAATAGTACACAACCAGGGTCTACACTTAAGCAACCCAACTGCATATTCGAGTCGCGTGAAGGAAACTGTGTCTTTGTATGTGCCATTAAATCAATAGCTTATGGCGAAGAACTGCTTATTAATTACAATTTGAATCATGCAGATACAAACATGGTTAGTATGGTTGTGGTACATCCAACAATTTACCCAACCTTTTATTAATTATTTTAACATCTATAGGATTTATCGTTAGCATATAATTATAATTTTCTAATAAATTTCCTATATTGACTTTGCAGGGAGTTGATGGGGGGCTCATCACCCCAGCAGAAGGTGAGATGAGTACACGACCCGTGAGTAAACATGTATACATCAAAATGTTATGTTTTAAAATTGTTTTAGTAAATATTCTAGTTTCGTTAGGTAATTTTTAGTATATTTTTGATGCAGGTTTCTCTCAGGGGCACGTCCCTCTCCGTAGATGTTAGTAGACCTGAACAAAGACGACAGGTATACATTGATATTGCCAATGTAATAAATTTAGGATGGACAAACATATCTGTTGGTATGTATCATTAGAGGAATTTTGAGGTCTAAAATGGGCCTCCTAAGGAAAATAATAAAATAATAGTTAAAATAATAAAATAATATTTATTAATTTTAGAGGAAGAAAAATAAAACTACTTTTTGTGTTTGTATTTTTGACATATCTTCCTATGTTTTTACTCAGATTTCGATTAGGAGAGCTCATTGGATGTGGAATTTGATTCTGCATCCAACGAGAACCCATAATGCATACTTTTGATGGACCCCTCTACCCCAAAAACAAGAAATACCTGAAAAAATGTGATGATGACATCATCATCATGTTTTTTCAAGTATTTCTTGTTTTTGGGGTAGAGGGGTCCATCAAAAGTATGCATTGTGGGCACTCGTTGGATGTGGAATCAAATTATGCATCCAACGATCTCTCCCAATCGAAATTTGAGTAAAAACATAGGGAGATATGTCGAAAATACGAAAAAAAAGTAGTTTTTTTTATGACAAATATGTCAATTCAACTGTTATGGTTGAATCATTTTATTGAAATTCTATTGGTTCTTGAATTCCAACTCACAAGAACTTATTGTTGGCATGTTTTCTTATAAGGCCCATTTTAGACCCCAAATTTCCTCTAATGTTTCATTAGTATATTCGGTTCGTTTATATAATCTTATTTATTTTCCATGCAGAGTGTTGATCAGGGAAGCCAACCGGCTATTGATCAACCAACTGCAGCATCGGGGAAACAGGTAAACATGAATTTAATTCTCCATTTGAAATACTTTAAAATCATACACATGTATATCGTGTAGCATAATGTTTATTTTGTTATTTAATTTTTCGTTTTTATGTTTGCGTTCATAATGATAATGTTGTCTACTTTTTTTGTAGCTTGCTGACCAGGGAAAGTCCCCAAATTTTGATCAGACAAACGGAGCCTCGAGGAAACCTGTAAACCTAAATGTAATTCCACATTCTAAATACTTCAAAATTGTACACATATAAAACATGTAGCATAATGTTTATTTTTTAATGTATTTGTTAGCTTTTACATATTGCGTTCATTGTGATAATGTTCTCTACTTTTTTTTCAGGTGGCTGATCGGGGTAAGTCCCCAGCTGTTGATCAGACCACACCCTTGTTTAGGCATTAGGTAAACCTAGATGCAATCCTATGAATCTATCATGATAGACAATTTTTGTTAATATAATTTTTTGCACACACTATTGCTTCAAATACTAAGCAATGTTTTATATATTTCTATTGCAGACATGGGATTCGGTTTATGAAACACCATCTCAACACTCTTTATAGTTTGAGGTCTCCCAATTGATGAAAGATAATGAAATCAGTGGGTCTGCAGACCCGTTGAGGGTGCTACAGAAGACCACGGAAAAAAAAAATGAGGAACTGATTCTTCTGACATTGACAATTCCACAAACACAAGAGACTGAATCAAAGATTCAATTGTTGTTACAGAGAATTCGACAATTGCAAGTAAGTTCCCGAATAATAATGTAAATTCATTTAGAACTTTATAATATTTAATTTTATATGTTATTGAACTTATAATACAATGTTTTGAATTTACAGCAAGTTATGCAGCTCTACAATGGTGGTCAAGGCGTTGTTGGTCCTAGTGACCAAACCACTCCACGTACACCACATACTGCTCCCTTATTGTCCACTGAATAGTCGGAAACACGCTCTGCGACACCCCCAAGGCCATCAGAGGGTGCAACCAATGCTGACCGACCCACAACAGATGCTGCAGAAGAAGGGGTGGATGCAGGGTTAGATAGAGCGGTGGATGCATTTCCTAGATCTTCTTATGTCACTAGCACTAGTTCAGTAGTGACGACATTTTTGGCGAACGAATAACTGGTTCCAATAAAGATAGAGAATATTCCAGGTGATTATAGATTGTTCAATTTAGTTTCTATAATTTGTGTCTAATATATCGATAATATTTTTTAATGTTGACTAATGATGGCATTAATGTTTTGAAGGAAATGATATTTTTTATAAACATCTGAATGATTTGTCCCTGGATATATTTGGGCCCACCATCCGCACAAGGTGGGACAAGCAGGAAAAAGATTTAAAGGATGAGTTGACTAACCGATTGGTTGGTCTGTTCGGAATAGATACCTTTGATATACATCGAAGGTCCTACAGAAGGCTAGACAAAATCTGAATATTATCCGAGACTAGTATAGGGTTCACCTAAAAAGAACCCTAGGTATGAGCGCCCTCCAATGATTCCACCTATGGAGTATAAAGCCCTGGTGGAAGATGGAAAAGAGAAGGGCCTGAGAAAAGCAGGAAAGATACCACTAGGAATAGGGAGGTATGCAATACATTCCAAAATGTAATGGTAAGCCTTATTGTTATTAGTTTTTATATCAAATTTCGAACATCGACTAATGTATTTCAAAACTTGGTTAGGCTCTCGGACACATCTAAGGCCACCAAGGAAAGAATTGAAAAAATTGGTCAACACAAGCTTGGGCATGGTGGTTACTCGACCTTGGTGGCTTGATATGTAAGTATCGAAAACTCGAAACCGCATCCAAATATCATACAGATAATTATTTTCATTTTGTTCTGGCAAAAAATGTAAAATTAATGACATCATGCAAATATGCAGGCCGATCGGTTCAAAGAATTCCCCATTGCGGATTACATGAAGCTTGGCTTCGAACAGGGCTTTGATTCCGTTGTTGACTGGTAGACAAGCTTGTCTAGGCATACTGCTGATCCATCTAGTGCGCAGGTATGTAAAAGCTATATAGTTTAATGATAATTTATTAATTATCATGCAATTCATTCCTTATAAATAAATTAACATAGATTATTTATTCTTTTTAAGCAGGAAATCAATGATCACGTTCATGTCGAGGATGTACACCAACCAGACGAAGATCATTCTTCGATTCCTGGTAATGAATTTATTAATATGCTACTATTTTGTATAGATAATTGCAGATGATGAACATTAATTCTAATTCTACACAATTCAACTGCAGAGCATGTAGATGTAGATAACACTAAACAGGTTGAGCCTGTACAGGATAATGATGAACATGCTGATTTGCCCATGCCAGGTCAAAAAACACCTTCCTAATATTTTTTTTAATGAATTACTCGTATTTATAAAAATAAAAATATATTAATGACAAATTTTGACATTATTGGAGAAATTTATCGCCCCTCACCGGAAGTTCAACCTTGCGAGCGATCTAGTAGGGAGACCGAGGATCAGATTCTGGAATATGTGACTTTGACTAAATATTTAAAGCGAAGAAAAGTAAAAAGGAAGTGACTAAACAAATTTTGAGTAATTCTTATTTATAATAAAAAAATTTACATGTTTTTTCCTCTGTTTCATGAATGAATGGTTAAATGAATGCTTTAATGAATGGTTTACTAATCTTTTTTATTTTCTATTGACTAAATGAATGGTTTAATCAATGATTTAATGAATGGTTTGATGAATGTTTTTTTCAGTTGTTTAATGATTGAATGATTTAATGAATTATTTAAAGAATGATTTAATGAAAGATTCTTTCAGCTATTGAGTGAAATAATTTGCATTAAATAGTTATTTGCAAGTAGATGCATTGGGTTTGGGGAATTGAGAGTGATATGAGGGCGGGTAGGGGCCATAAGAGCTTCCACCTGCAAGTGGTTGGTCCTATTTAGTAGAGAATATTAAATTATTCTTGAAATAGAGAGGATCTCAATGAATGGTAAGGAAGAATACATTAAAAAACAACTATTTCTATAATTATAGTGTTTAATTTTCACTATTGCTATTTGACTCCTCCATTGGAACTTGTTACAGATAGCATTGAGAAACATTTTCATAGTTACGAGGCAAGAAATGACATTTTGATGTGATCGATGGCCTTATATACATAGTGTTTTTGGTTCTCCATGTTTTATCAGGTGATCTATTGTTAACAATTAATTTACTTGAATAGTTGAAGTGTTCTAATTTACATTGTAATAGTATTGTATTTATTTAGATTGGTTTTGTTGTTTTCGTAAACAAACAAAAATATAATTGATGGGTGCTAACATTAAACTATTGCAACAGGACAAAATTTGAAGTATGTTGAATGATGTTTTGAAAGGTAAAGCAGAAGAAGAATGTGAGAAGCTCCACAAATCAAGGTATAATTATGTTTTCTTTTGTTTGATTGAGCCGTGTATTGGGTATTTATGCATGTGCACACATGCACATTTAGTTGATGATGGTGATTACCATACATTCAGGTGAACTTTGTTCTATCTAATCTAAAAACTTACCTTAAATAGTTTAATTTATCAGTGATTAAGAATGGATGATTATCAAAATATGATGTTGTATTTCTTTCTTTGTGGATGTTACCATAAGACTGTTAGCTCTATTTAGATCTCATATTCTTTGCTTGTTTCCATTCACATGTTTGGCACTGTTACATGAAGTTTATTGGGGATGTTAAATGAGCCATTAACATGTTTAGAGTTATTCAATTGAGTGGTATCTAATTATACATAGGTGAAAATATCAATCTTTATTCCTCTATGAGACCATGGGAGTAGTATAAGGGCTCTTAGTAGGATGGATAATCCCAACTTACAGTAGGTGATATCCAGTAGAACAAATCAACCACCTACTATAGGTATGAGCATCTCAACTGTTGAAAATAAATCCATACCAACCATCAATAAAGTAGAATATCCACCTACCACAGGTGAGAATGCATTGGAATCCTTAGAAGAAATATAATAACAGAAATCCATAACCAACTACCATGACAAGTCAACATTTGATAAAACAATGAGTTCATTAACCTTGTGCCATGCAATAACCTCCAAACTATATCAGTCCTTAAAACCTTTTTACTACATGCTAGAAGATATATAAGGATAGGATTGTTTTTTACCAAAAATTCAAGTAACAAGCATGCCATTCCTTCCAGGAATGTGTCCTTGTGCTGCATCAACCATTTAACTATTTAAGCAAGTATAATATCTTACTTTTATGGTAGAACCTCTACTAGAAAATTCCAAGGACAAGCATGATACTATCGTGTCCAAGTAACATAGATAGTCATTCAAACCCAGAAAAAAAATCTCCCAAAGGTAATGTAGCACATGGGCCAGGCATGTCTCCATTCCACCATCCATAGCATATGTGTATTTATCAAGCTTACACCCAAGTCTTGTAAACATACTATGGCAAGATCTCAACCTCAGTGGGATAGTCTTGTTGATCAAGGTACAACCAACACATCACAATAAAGCATATGAAAGGTAGGTGTATCAATATTTCAATATACACTTTTTCTTCCTTTAAAAAATCAGTATAAGTCAACCCCTAAAATTTTCCAGGAACAGATTAGCGATAGCTTTTCTTATCATGTAACATTTTGTTCCCTTGAAAATTTTATGATGACTTTCCGAAAACATCAATCAAAACACTTAATAGATTACCTAATTTCAAGATAATGTTTCTGCTATAACTTGTTGGTTAGAAAAAGAATATGTAACACTGTATATGGACAATCACTTTCAGTTGACACACTAAGAAGGATTTCCTTGTATTCATGAGTGTTTCTAGGTTGCCAACTATTATCAATTGCAACTATGTTGCTAGTGATATATGTATTTTAATGTTTGTCATAAAAAATGACCTACTATAAGTGATAGTAAAAATGGCTTTTCCTTGAAGACAATGTGTGGAATGGAAAATTCCTCTATGCATCTGTTGTAACCCAAACCATCTGAAGTGAAATGTTGATAAGGAATAATCCCATATAACCCGGTGCATAAATGAAATGAATTGGATTAGTATTCCCCCTTTATTGTAGCAGCGTACTAAGACAATATTTGTCTAATATTCATTTATTTGTGGTTGCTCATGACTCGAAATAACAATTTCACTTGGTGTGAAATTGGGTGACACATTTAGCTCACCCTTTTGAATTTTATTTGTAGCAAACTTAGTGTATTTTGATATTTTTCCTATAGCTCACCTTTAGCTCAAATACTAACTAGCACCAAGAAAGGTAGGAAGCAATTTGGAAATAGGCTTTAGATTATTATACATAACTGAGTTTGATGGTTCCTTTGTTAATCAACTTCCTTATTTGTTACATATAAATGTTTCCCAATTGACTATGACTACACCTTATAAATTAAATGTCCCAATCCAAGTATACTTATAGAATTTTTAAGGAAAGGTATCTACACTTTGGCCTTTTCAACCAACAATGAATTAAAACTCTCTAGGGATCTCATTCAAATTTGAGGTTTATCATAAGATAGAATATGGAAAAATTTAAGTTAATGTTGAAAGGTTGTTTGGTTGTTACACATTTGAAGTGAAATGCAATCAAGATTCTTTGATAGAATTTGGGTAATGTGTTAAATAGGGGTCGATGGATGGTTTTACTTGGTGTTGCAAAAGGTTATGGGACACAACCACCATATTTATACATATGAGCTAATGGAAATATGAAAAACATGTAAGATGTAAGAATAAAGTTGCAGAAAGCTAAGAAAACACAAATACAAGAATAAGACTATTTGTATTTGAAGCATGAAATTATGCCACTTATAGTGCACTTGATGGGCCATTAGTATTATGAGTCACAGTATATTGTTGCATCTATTAAGAAAATCCATGGGAGTAGTATATGGTATCCCCATAATTCTTCTTACCATCATTGGATTATGGAATAATTATTTCATGTTGGTATTGAAAACATGTGGTATGGTATCTTAGTTTTATTAGTTTATGGTATCTTAGTTTTATTAGTTGATTGTAAAATCTATCGTTTTTAATTTTCCACTAATACATTTGGCCGGATTTTTCCACGTTTTGAACATTCATGGATTAATACTTCATTTTTTTTTATCATGGCGGAAAAACCATGGCAATATCAACGTTTTTAGTTTTAGAGGAACTTTCATCTCTATATAGACGATATATGGATATCTTTTCACGCCCGCCAAACCAATGCTAGCTTTCAATGCGCGGGTCAACTCATGCATTTTTCGGCACATTTTCTATAGTTACGACAAGGTTATTGGTGATTGATTGAGCATGGATTGAGCCCAAATTTCTTTATCAACCATATCCAAAACTAGAGAAATTAGTCATAGTCTGCTTTTTCAATGGGTGACTCAACTGAAAAAAAAAGATCGACCAACCTTTAGAGGACAATATGGAACCTCTGGGAAACAACATGCCTTCACTTTCCCTTGAATAAGATGTTGCTTTCACAAATTTGGTTGGAATGCATGGAAATGAAAATGCAGATCAATGGGAGGAATTTGTGAACAATGATATGGAACGTTCACCAATGAGTGATGAAGATTGTAGTTCTAGTAGAATCGATTTCTGACTTTGACAGACTGAAAGTCATGTAATAGGCTCAAAAGAAAAAATATGAGGAAAATATAAGGAGACTTGAAAATGAGCTGAAAAATAGGCCTGAAGTTTTGAACATGCCACCATTGAAGACTGTATTTGGTAAGGAAGTAGAACTTTAGCAATAATTGAAGCAGAAAGAATCATTTATTACAGGTTTGAAGGTTGAATTTCAAAGGGCATTGAGAGAAATGATCATTAAACAACAAAATGAGGCTGCAGAATATGAAGCAAGATTGTAAAAATTGAATAAAACAATTAAAAACAAAAATGAGTTCCTACAAAAAAAGGGAATTGAAAAGATTTCTGAAATTCTCGAGGCTAAAAGTACTAGAAGAGGAAAAAAATAAACTGTCAAGGGTAAACAAGTTTGCACACCATGAAAAATCAACAGTCAAGGGTAAATAGGTCTGCACACTAGAAGAATCAACAGTGAAGGGTAAACAGGTCTGCACACCAAAAAAATCAACAGTCAAGGGTAAACAAGTCTGCACACCAGAAGAATCAACAGTCAAGTTTAAACATGTCTACACATTAGAAGAATCAACAGTCAAGGGTAAAAAGGTCAGCACAACAAAAGAATCCAAAGTGGAGGGTAAAAAGGCCATCACACCAAAAAAATTTGGCAGTACAAAACTAGCTGATGTAACTATGGAGAGCTTACTCCAGTTTCAGAAGTCCTTGAAACAACGAGAGAAGACCTTGAATGAAGCTACTTCAACAATTTATGTTTTAGAGTTTACATTTGGCTCATCATATCCAACATTGAAGAAGAAGATAGATGAGAAGGAGGCCGAAATTAGAGCCCTTCACCAAAAACTATTGGAGAAGGGAAAAGCACTACATTTGGGATGTGATAGTGAGATACAAGATTTGAAATCCCAAATTAAAGCTTTGCAGAATGGAAGAAGCAATTTTGTATACTCCATCTGATAGCGATTTGAGGGCACAAGAGCTCGATAAGGAGGTACAATAGATCACGAGAAAATTAAGCACAGTTCAATCTGACTTGAACTGGACAGATAATGATCTTAAAAGAAAGGAAGATGAGCACTCAAATCAGAAAGTAATAATGTAGAGATGTTGAAGAAATTCCTAGAAGAAAAATATATATTGCATACAAAAGTGATAAATCTTGCAAACAAAGTGAAAGAGCAAGAAAAAAAATTAAACATATGGCCGATGAAGCTTCTGTAGAACTGGAGGGTTATGGAAAAGACAAGAGAAGCTATAGCGAATTTTCTTATTCTACAAAGGAGGAATTGCAAAAACCTCCCAACTCCAAGCAGCCTAGATTTCTAAAATAATATGGTGTACATTTGATGTCTATGTACATACTAATATTGTTGTAATATAAATTGTCAGTATTTCTTGGCAATGCATATATTTTGATATAGTTAATGCATTTCTAATGTGTAATACAAGTGTAATGTGTAATCCATATGTGCATTTTTCCTAGATCTAAGAGAGTTTAATGCACAACCCATACTGAGAAGTGTGTATGAAACTACAAATGATGAAATATATTCTTCATAATATATTCTACAAATGAATTGACATATGAAATATTCTTGAAATATATTCTACAAATGAATTGCCAGATCATCATTTCATGCTATATTAAATAGATTGCACTATAACATAGACATACCAACATTTTCTACAAACTCTTGTACTAATTTTTGTAAATTGTAAGATCTACAGTAAAATCCAAGTCATCCAAAAAAACAATTGATAGTATTTTCCAATTTTTCATGGCGAGAACTAAAAATGCACACCAATTCCAATCGAAGTACACTGTAGGTATGAAATTTGGAAGTTTGCATACAAAAACCTAACTAGACTAGTATAGTTTTAATTTCAGACATAATTTAAACTTCTATTATGAAATAAGAATGCATCCAACATTTGAAATGAGAACATAACAACTGTAAATGTTGGTTTCTTGTTGACGAGCATCATAGTTTGGAAACCAATCTCATGGCTCTGCAAGTTTGTATCGTCTGTTTCTTTTTTATTATAATATAAATTAATCATCATCATTCCTTGAATAAATTAATAAATGAGAACATAACATATATAATACATTCCAAGGAAAAAAACAGAGATAATGAAAAAATATAACCAGATTGATACTCAAGAAAGTTTTAAAAGGGCCCAAGAGCATTTTTTATTATATTATGCTTTCATTACAGAGAAGAGGGATAGTTTACAGTTGAATCAGTAACATCAAACAAATCCTTCAATTCCCTACTACCTATTAAATTCTATTTATAGACCTCAAGGGTTGGATTGACCATGTTACAAGTGGATTTCATTTGAGTGAAACTGAAATGCCGATTCACCCACGATCCAACCCATCCTCTGCTGTACTTTCGTAGCTTCAAAAAAAGATACCAACTATTGTGGAACAAGGAAAACATGACAGTGCAACACAGGGGGGAAAACATGGCTGAAGTGGACATGTTTCAACACCAGGGGTAGAAAGGGAGTAGAAGAGGAAGTTGCATTCCAGTTATTTGGATGGGAGATGTGAGTAGAGAAGAATTATAACAGAGATGCATAGTGTGTGAGAGCTATATAAGGAGAAAAGGGAAATACCAATGAAAGAATTAAATTGTAAGGAAGAGAGAAATTCCACAGACAAATATGGCTCAACGGAAAACAACATGCAATACCCATCTGACGTGGACAAATTAAAAGCTGGAATTGAAGAAATCAATCTTGCTATGCCACCGAGAGGGAATGCTTGGGTTGTTGAAGAGGGACAGGGTGTTGACTCAGTGCAGGAAAGACTTCATTGAGTGATGGGAAAGGAATGTCAAATGAACATAAAAAAAATAAGATGGAATGGAACTTCCAGTGAAAGCCATCTAACCCGGATGAGACTGTCTCCAATTCTTTCCAATTCTACCCATTTCACTCATACTATCAGTGAACTCAAATTTGTGCACATCTGCAGCCATACTAGACAAAAATTAACAAACATAGAGAATGGATTGAATATTGCATAGCCTACGAATAACAGTGGCCCCTATTTATGAATCTTACATAAGAAGCAACATGATTGTTAATTGACTACAACTGCTAGGAAGGAATCCATGGGGTCAGGCCAAATCTGGATATGTGCACTGTGTTGGCCATTGGAATTATTGAAAGATGGGAAAAAAGGTTAATCACGATGAAATGTTGAGTTCACATCTGGGTGATGCAATAATTCTCAATGCCATTAGAATCTGACTCAATTCAGGTTCATTGAATCATAGAATTTGATGGTTTGTTAAGTGACGTATTTGACACTTGGTTGAAAGTTCAGAATATGACAGGTAGGGAAAAGAGAAAACTGGAATTTATAGGTTTATACGATTATATGAAATATTTTACACTCAATACATTCAGCACGTGTATGACAGGTTGAGGTATGGGAAAATGAAATTAGGCATGTGCGTGGATTTTACTTAAGCAAGTCAATTTTGGATTGGTTTACTCAAATCCACGCCCAACATGAAAAAACTGTGGTTTAGGGAAATTAGACCTACAAAAACATGAAAAAAATGCAAAAACTGTTGTTTAGGGAAATTAGACGAAGACTAGGAGAAGATAAAAAATTGTCCAAGTATGGAATTATTGGTAAAATATGCCTAACTGGCCTTAGGGAAATGCCTGCCACAGCTCATAGGATGATGATAAAAATATTATGAGAGTGTAGATCTCTAGATTCTTGTATGGTGCATCCAACCATATAATTAGCTTGACCAAAAAGTCTTTCAGTACGAAGATATCATTCTTCCAAAAGTGCCTCTCAGCCATATTTGCACTATTCCAGAAAAATGCCCGTCGAGGAGAGAGCAAGAAGCTCTAGAAGATGAAAGTGGTCTTGATGGATTCACCTTGTTGGCCTCTACCCATTGGGAATATTACTTGCCAAGTTTGAAGGAAAAATGAAATGACCTTGGTGACCCAGGGTTTGAAGAGAACTGGTTAAGTGTTAGACAAAGAGTTTGAGAGACCACTTGGAAATGCTCGCAAGGGGGTGTTCCATTGATGATAAAAATCATCAGATGATATGGTCTTGTTCATTGTTGAAATGGATATCTAGCCATGCTCTTGGTTTTTCTTATGGTGACCAGATAAGGAAAATATCAACCTCGCAAAATAGAAGAAAAATATTATTTTGCATACTAAAGATAGAAAAAATGGCTAACTGTTGTAAATGAGCTAAGTGATGCCTGCATTAAGGTTGATGCCCTCACTAAGGATGATGCACGCATGGCATGGCATGGAATATATGATGATGTGACATGAAGTTGAAATCATTGTTGCATTATGACATCGTCTTGGAGAAATACGACAAATTAGTGAAAATCAGGAAATTGGATAAGTGCAGGAATATTGGTCCAAGTAGCCTTAAGAGGATGCCGACCACAAATGGTTTGTTGAAGAAAATGCCTGCACCACATGAAGATATTGTAGGTTGTTGTTTTTTCTACTCAACCATGGTCTCAGTTTTTCCAAAGATACCCCGAAGAACAATTTATGGACCTACCAAAACTGTGGTTTATGGAAATTAGACCAAGCCTAGGAGAAGATAAAAAATTGTCCAAGTATGGAATTATTGGTAAAATATGCCTAAATGGCCTTAGGGAAATGCCCGCCACATCTCATAGGATGATGATAAAAATATTATGAGAGTTTATATCTCTAGAGGCTTGTATGGTGCATCCAACCATATAATTAGACTGACCAAAAAGTCTTTAAGGACGAATATATCAATCTACCAAAAGTGCCTCTCAGCCATATTTGCACTGCTCCATAAAACTGCCTGCCAAGGAGAGAGAACGAAGCTGCAGAAGATGAAAGTGGTTTTTCTAGATTCACCTTGTTGGTCTCTACCCATTGGGAATCTCACTTGCCAATTTTGAAGGAAAAATGAAATGGCCTTGGTGACCCAGGGTTTGAAGAGAACTGGTTAAGTGTTAGAAAAAGTCTTTGAGAGACCACTTGGAAATGATCGCAAGGGGGTGTTCCATTGATGATAAAAATCATCAGATGATATGGTCTTGTCCATTGTTGAAATGGATATCTAGCCATGCTCTTGGTTTTTCTTATGGTGACCAGATAAGGAAAATATCAACCTGGAAAAATAGAAGAAAAATCTTATTTTGCACACTAAAGTCAGAAAAAATGGCTAAGTGTTGTAAAGTGGCTAAGTGATGCCCACATTAAGGTTGATTCCCGCACTAAGGTTGATGCATGCATGGCATGGCATGGCATATATGACGATGTGGCATGAAGTTGAAATCATTGTTGCATTATGACATCGTTCTGGAGAAATACGACAAATTAGTGAAAATCAGGAAATTGGCTAAGTGTGGGAATATTGGTCCAAGTAGCCTTAAGAGGATGCACACCACAAATGGTTTGTTGAAGAAAATGCCTGCACCACATGGGGATATTGTAGGGTGTTGTTTTTTATACTCAACCATGGTCTGTGTTTTTCCAAAGAGACCCTGAAAACAATTTATGGACTTGCCAAAACTGTGGTTTAGGGAAATTAGACCAAGCCTAGGAGAAGATCAAAAATTGTCCAAGTATAGAATTATTGGTAAAATATGCCTAACTGTCCTTAGGGAAATGCCCGCCACATATCATAGAATGACGATAAAAATATAATGAGAGTGTAGATCTCTAGAGACTTGTATGGTGCATCCAACCATATAATTAGCCTGACCAAAAAGTCTTTCAGGAAGAAGATATCAATCTACCAAAAGTGCCTCTTAGACATATTTGCACTGCTCCAGAAAAATGCCCGCTGAGGAGAGAGAAAGAATCTACATAAGATGAAAGTGTTTTTTCTGGATTCATCTTATTGAACTATACGCATTGGGAATCTCACTTGCCAAGTTTGACGGAAACATGAAATAACCTTGGTGACCTAGGGTTTGAAGAGAACTGGTTAAGTGTTAGACAAAGTGTTTGAGAGACCACTTGAAAATGCTCGCAAGGGGGTGTTCCATTGATGATAAAAATCATTAGATGATATGGTCCTGTTCATTGTTAAAATGGATATCTAGCCATGCTCTCAGTTTTTCTTATGATGACTAGATAAGGAAAATATCAATATGGAAATATAGAAAAAAAATTCTTATTTTGCACACTAAAGACAGAAAAAATGGCTAAGTGTTGTAAAGAGGCTAAGTGATGCCTGCATTAAGGTTGATGCTCGCACTAAGGATGATGCCTGCATTAAGGTTGATGCCCGCACTAAGGATGATGCCCGCATGGCATGGAATGGAATAGATGACTATGTGGCATGAAGTTGAAATCATTGTTGCATCATGACATTGTTTTGGAGAAATACGGCAAATTAGTGAAAATCAGGAAATTGGCCAAGTGTGGGAATATTGGTCCAAGTAGCCTTAAGAGGATGCCCGCCACAAATGGTTTGTTGAAGAAAATGCCTGCACCACATGGGGATATTGTAGGGTGCTGTTTTTTATACTCAACCATGGTCTCTATTTGTCCAAAGAGACACTGAAGAAGAATTTATGGACCTGCCAAAAATGTGGTTTAGGGAAATTAGACCAAGCCTAGGAGAAGATAAAAAATTATCCAAGTATGAATTATTGGTAAAATATACCTAACAGGACTTAGGGAAATTCCGGCCGCCACAGCTCATGGGTTGATGATAAAAATATTATGAGAGTGTAGATCTCTAGAAACTTGTATGGTGCATCCAACCATATAACTAACCTGACCAAAAAGTATTTCAGGAAGAAGATATCAATCTGCCAAAAGTGCCTCTCAGCCATATTTTCACCGCTCCAAAAAAATGCCCGCCTAGAAGAGAGAAAGAAGCTACAGAATATGAAAGTGGTTTTTCTGGACTCACCTTGTTGAACTATACCCATTGGGAATATCACTTTCCAAATTTGAAGGAAAAATGAAATTACCTTTGTGACCTAGGGTTTGAAGAGAACTGCTCAAGTGTTAGACAAAAAGTTTGAGAGACCACTTCGAAATGACCGAAAGGGGGTGTTCCTTTGATGATAAAATTCATCAGATGATATGGTCCTGTTCAATGTTGAAATGGATATCTATCCATGCTCTTGGTTTTTCTTATGGTGACCAGATAAGGAAAATATCAACCTATGAAAATAGAAGAAAAATGTTATTTTGCATACTAAAGACAGAAACCATGGCAAAGTGTTTTAAAGGGGATAAGTGATGCCCGCACTAAGGATGATGCCCACATGGTATGGAATGACATAGATGATTATGTGAAATGAAGTTTAAATCATTGTTGCATTATGGCATCATTCTGGAGAAATACGACAAATTAGTTAAAATCAGGAAATTGGCTAAGTTTGGGAGTATTGGTCCAAGTAGCTTGGAAAATGTGGTTTAGGGAAATTAGACCGAGCCTAGGAGAAGATAAAGAATTGTCCAAGTATGGAATTATTGGTAAAATATGCATAACTGGCCTTAGGGAAATGCCCACCACAGCTCATAGGATGATGATAAAAATATTTTGAGAGTGTGGATCTCTAGAGTGTTGTATGGTGAATCCAACCATATCTAGAAGGATATAATAAGAGGTTTTTTGGACAGTTTGAAGATAGTATAAAAGCATCTTCACAATAACCCACATGCTAGGAAATGTATATTATCGTTTCAAACTTACAAATTTCATATATAATGAAAAAATTATTCGAAAAGAAAAATCAATTATAAGAGAACAATAATATACCAGACATAATTAAATGGAACAAATACATAATTCATATGCATTAAATAGTATAACTCACCATATAGATTACACCTGGCAGTATAAAATTTTATTAATAAATGTAAATATATCTAGCTTCAACCCCATGGTGTTATTTTCAACTTATGACAATTGTACGGACTGTGGCGTGTGTTTTCCTAAGCCCAGTTTTGAATATTTGCACATTGTTTTTTACATAACAACTTAGAATTTCAGTCATTAGTTTTGAATTTGTCCAATATAATTGCAATTTTAGTAATTCAAGTTCAATTTGATTGCTATGCATTCCTATTTTGCATTTTTATGCTTATGGCTTCCATTTTACAACAAGTGTCCATAACAGTAAAAAAAGGTTAAAATTGCACCTTTCATAGGTCGACTGTGAGCATACGAGGATAGGTTATATAAAATTAACACAAGGATAGTTTTCTAAATATATCTAGCTATCCAATTTCCAAAACCATTTACTATAAACATTTAATAGGAGGGCTTGGCTTGCATTTTTATTAATGTAGGTGGATATTTCATAAATACAAGACAACCATGTAGTGTTTTTGCACAACAGGCGCTTTCTGAACCAAAATTGAAAAGATAAATGTATAATAATGTGGAAAATAGTAAAACATACCATTTCCAACTAAAATCACTCAAAAATACCCAGTACTTAGGGTTGGGTGGGCATTTTTGTGATCTAGGTAAAACTGGGTTGAAAACACAAAAGTTGTCATTTTGTCAATTTAACTCTGGATAAATGAAACATAATTTAAAAAAATAGAAAGAGGCTTTTGTCAAAAATATATCTATCTTCAACCCCATGGTGTTAGTTTCAACTTATGACAATTGTACGTTTTGTGGCATGCATTTTCCTAAGCCCATTTTTGAATATTTACACACTGTTTTTTACGAAATTGAGAATTTCAGTCATTTTTTTAAAAATTTGGCCAAGATACTTGGAATTTTAGTCATTCACGTTCAATTTAACTGCTATGCATTCCTAGCTTGCATTTTTATGCTGATGGCTTGCGTTTTACACCAAGTGTCCATAACAGTAAAAAAATGTTAAAATTGCACCTTTCATAGGTTGAATGTGAGCATACGAGGTTAGATTATATAAAATTAACACAAGGATAGTCTTCTCAATATATCTAGCCATCCAATTTCCAAAAACATTTACTATAAACATTTAATAGGAGGGTTTGGTTTGAGAGTACATCAAAACATGTAGAGAAGAATATTACTCTATTATTATATTACTCACTCTATTACTCTATTTTTTCCAGAATAGTTAGAATGCCAAATTTTTACTCTATTATTTACTCTTACTTTCTTATTTTCAATAAGTATACTTAACATGCTAGAAAGTTAACTATATTGAAATTGAAAATGTAAGTTGTGTATAGTTCACTTGAAACACATTTGTAATTTTTATTATAGTTTGGAAAAGTCAGAAATCATTTGTAATTTTTATTATAGTTTGCAAAAGTCAGAACACATTTGTAACTTTTATTATAGTTTGGAAATGTGTGAACACATTTGTAATTTTTATTTTAGTTTGGAAAAGTCAGCATGCTGGTATCCTGTGCATGCATTCGTGTGCATCCCCTTCTTCCTTTTTGAGCATGCCATCATCCTGCAAAATGGAAACAACAGCCCCATCTTCCATGCCATCAACTAAAACAGGGGATTCTGAAGTTGCAGAGAGGTTCACTGTCAGAAAATTCAGAGAGAGCACAGAGGCATGGAGTGACAGAACCAACTAGCCAGAAGGTATGCTAAATGTTTTGGTCAGAGTGGGAGTGCATCATTTTCTTTTTGGTCAGTTCAATTTCAACAATGAAGAGATAGATAATACCATTTCTAGTCATGATGATGAGTCCAAGGAATTGATTATTTTTGGGAGGAGGATTTGTCTGGACCCTGATTTGTTTTCAGGAGTAGCGAAAATTCCACGTAGGGGGAGAGTAATGTTGACCACCAAGAAAACCCTCAAAGTAGAAAAGGGTGAGATGGCAAACAAAATATGTGGAAAAACGGTTAAGGTTGCCTGGAATGGTTTAAAGATGCAAGATGTTCCACCAGGACAGTACAAAACCTTAATTCAAATTGTACTTGGGACAGTTATGAATCACCACAAGCAAGATATTTCAGGTGATTGTATGAAGTTGGTGATTCATTGGGTTGAAGACCTAGCCATAGATGTCTCTCATCTATTGGCAAAAAAATTGCATTTTGCACTACAAAAGAGCAAAATGAAGAGAGTGAAGTTCAGTTACCCTGGCACACTACAAACAAATATTGACTTATATCGACCCAGCACTGTAGAAGGAAGTAGATTTAAAAATACATACATTAAGAGGCCAAAACTGAACAAAATTAACCAGGAAGTTCCTCAACAATATCCAAAGGACAATGTATAAGTCCCTAAAGAGCCTTTTGAGTACTGTATGGAAGGTATGGGAAGTGACCTTGAAGAATTTGATGTTGTCTCAATTTTGGATGGATTACATGAAGGCATAGGAATACATGTAAACGAGATGCATGATGTTGAGTTTAATGAACATGAGGAGCATATTGATGATGATATTTATGCTCGTGCAGAAATGCCGCTTGTTATATATACACCTCCAAAGTTGGAAGTTGAGAAAACTTCCTCTCCAAAATATTTTTTTGATGGTCAAACTGTTTTTAAGCTATTGTTCGATAAAATGTTGCATTTCAAAGAAGAAGTTGAATTTTAGAGCGTAGAACTCTGTAGGATTAAGCAGATGCAAATTCAGGACCTCTTAAAGGTAGGCGCTATTTTTCAATGCTATTTTTCAAAAAGAAACAGTTGCCAAATTCCTTTTTTTGAGGCCTTGCTAAAATTTTCACTAAGTTTATAGGTAATTGCAAGGTTAGAAATAGAACACGTGGATACTATGGAATCTTCTATTAAAAATTTGCAAATGCAGGACCTCCTTAAGGTATGAGGAATTTTTCAATGCTTTTTTCCCAATTTTTTTTTTTGCCAAATTCCATTTTTTGAAGCCTCCTAAAAGTTTCCCTTGTTTACAGGAAATTGCAAGATTACAAGGACTATGTTCGAGAAGGATAATAGCAGGAAAGGACTATGTTATTCAGTCTTTGAATAAGGAACTAGAGAAAATTAAGGATGAATTTAGAAAGGAAAATGAGAAATGCAGAGAATAATATATGGTTGTTCTAAAGAAAGATGAAGAAACCATAAAGAGACTAAAAGATGAGCTGAAACATTGACCAGAGGTTTTGGACATTCCCCCTCTAAGGACTGTTATCGGCCAGGAAGCAATACTTACCGCTGAAGTCAATAAGTTAAACAGAATAATTGAAATAATGAAGGCCGACTTTCAAAACAACCTTGCTGAACACTACAATAAACATCAACTTGAGATAAATGAATATAGAAAAAAAGAGGAAAACATGAAAAACATAATTGCTAAGAAAGATGAAGAGTTGAAAGGGAAAATAGTTGAACTTGAAAAGATTACTGCAGAACTACAGATTAGAGGAGTTGAAAAGTTAAAAGAATCTGAAATTGGTAAGGGACAGAGTAGGCATTTGATTTTTGGTGAAATTTATGATATGTCAACACACCAACAGGCTTTAATAAGGTATGACATTTCCCTACAAAATAGAGAGAAGGCACTGGACGTAGCTTTTAATGCAATACAAGCTCATGCAGAAGTCAAAAAGGGGTTACAAAGCTATCATTCCTTCTTAAGAATTCGAGAGAAGTCATTGATGGATGCTAGTGCAACAATGAATGCTATAGCTGATCTCTCTGCGTGGTCAACCGTAAAAGAAACATTGACAAACAAGATAGCCGAGAGGGGTGATGAGATTAAATAGCTCAAATTGAAAATAATGGAGGATAGAGAATCACAACATTTGGGATGTAAGTCTGAGATAGAAGATTTGAAATCCCAAATTGTCACTCTGCAGAAGAATAACATGATTCAATGAATAGCAATTGTGTATACTCTAGATAATACAAAATTGAGGGAAAAAGAGTTGGAGACAGAGATAGAGCAGCTGATGAAAAAATTGACCCAAGTTCAGTCTAAGTTGAAACGTGCAAATGATCGTCTTCAACAAAAGGAAAAGGAACACGAAGAGAAAAATAAGAAGAATGTGGAATTGATAAGGAAGTACATCCAAGATAAATATAGATTGAGAGAAAGTTTGCACAAATGTGCAACAAAAGTGAAAGAATTAGAACGAAAATCAGAACATGCACCTGCTGCAGCTTTTGAAGAACCAGAAGCTTCTAGACAAGCCAAGAGACTAGAATGTACAAATTTATCTTCTCTAGAAAAGGAGGACTTGCAGCCTAAACCTCCCAAGCATCCTAGAACTATGGAATAACATTATTTATATATGTTGTGTATGTAAATACATTTAAATTTTCAATACATAAATTTATATGTGTGTGCGTGTGTGTATTTCTCGGCAATGTATATGTTTTTGATGCATTTAACGTGAATGGTAATTTTGAATTTAACTTTTCAGTAAGTTTACATAACAGGCCAGAAATTTAACAATATCAAAATTGAAAACTTAACTTGTGTATTGTAGGCATATATATTTGAATTTGTAAGAAATTAAAAGAGTGATAATGATTAGTGGATATGAGATGTTAGTAGATTTGGTGACATAGGTAGATCCTAGCTGTTTGCCTGGAACTGTTGATATTAGAGGGATATTATGGGGGTGATGGATTGAGAACTCTCAAGTTATTTATGATAATTTTGATGCTATGTATTGTTGTATTTATGTAAGTTTCTTTATCTAATGAAACTGAAATTGCAATTCTGGAACAATGTCATACAATTCTACTCATGCAACCAACTTTCAGCGAATAACCCAAAGCTGTAATGCCTATAGCACTGGCCCAAAAAAGACAGAAATTTACAAAATATAAGCAAACACAGAAAACAACTGTAATTTTATTACTGAAAACAAAAATTAAATATTTAATATGCCTTCCATCATTT
>LPNX010624401.1:57165-99981 GCA_001517045.1 Pseudotsuga menziesii
GTTGGCACAATAGAATAAATTTTCAGTACGTCAATATCACTAGAAATTCTTATTGAAACATAAGTTTCTTTCACCATTTTGCATACAATGTTGAATTTCAATCATCTAGGACTTTTTTCTTTTTGTCTTGTCTCACACTTCTTATAATGACATCAGGTTTTATAGGATTCCCAGCATCCATCTTTTGGATATCAACTACTGCCCCTTGAATTTCTTGTTTTTTCACCACTTTGCCATGTACATTCTCAATACATTTTTCACATCATCCCATGAGGCATGGTGGGAATTTCCTTAAGGCCACTTGGGCATATTTAACACCAATTCCATAGACAAATTTCTCAATTTGGTCTATTTTGCCTAAAACACCCTTTTGGCAAGTCCATAACGTTTTATTCATCCACTTGCAAGACAATTTGAAGACATGGTCAGGTAGGCCGAAGACCAATATACAAGACCCCCATGTGCTGTAGGAATTTACTCTAACCCATAATTTAGGGCTGGCATCTTTCTGAGGCTACTTAGCCATTTTTGCATCCACCACTGAAAAACCCTGTTTTGGCAGGCCTGTATTTTTCTCCTCAAGAAAGATTAAAGCAAAATCAAATCATGAATAGGTAGCCAAATAAACTAGCTATAGGATGGTACCATGGTATGGGAATTCTTCTCAAACCATGAATTGTGGCAGGCATTCTCTTAAGGCTGCTGGGACCATTTTTGACTAAGGCTACTGGGACCAATTCTTCCTTAAAGATATTGTGTAGTTTGGTGAGGCAAGTGACATGGTTGTATGATCCATACAACACTCTAGAGACTCACATTCTCAATACATTTTTCACATCATCCTATGAGGTATGGCAGGAATTTTCTTAAGGTCACTTGGGAAGATTTAACACCAAGTCCATAGTCAAATTTCTCAATTTGGTCTAATCTGCCTAAAACACACTTTTGGAAGGTTCATAAATTTTTCTTCATCCACTTCTAAGACAATATTGAGGCATGGTCAGGTAGGTCGAATACCAATCTACAAGACCCCCATGTGCTGTAGGCATTTACTCTAACCCAAAATTTAGGGCAGGCATCTTTCTGAGGCTACTTATCCATTTTTGCATCCACTGGTGAAAAACCCTGTGTTGGCAGGCCTGTATCTTTCTCCTCAAGCAAGATTAAAGAAAAATCAAATCATGAATAGGTATCCAAACCAACTAGATATAGGACGGTACCATGGTGCGGGCATTCTTCTCAAACCATGAATTGTGGCGAGCATTCTCTTAAGGCTGTTGGGACCAATTTTGACTAAGGCTACTAGGACCAATTTTGACCGCTTTTCTGAAAATTTTCCTCATGTAAGGATGGATTTTGTATGGGGGGTCTCATTGTTTTTTGCATGGAAACCTTGGCAATTTAGGCATGGAAACTTGAGGTAAACTCTATTGTTGTAGTTTTTCTTCAATAGTTTTTGACCTTGGATATTTTAGGGTTTGGTCTAACTTGGGCATTTGCAGGTTGCTGCTGGAGCGACGGTTCATTCTTGTTCACAGGGTGGTGTCTTAGCTATCTTGCTTCCATGACTATAGCTGGCTCAAGTAAGTGCTTTTATTTTCCTTATGAGAATTGTAAATTGTAATGTGTAACCTTGAAATATTTTCTTTGGATTTGTCTTTTATGAATTTATCTATGAAAATGAGGGTTGTTGTTATGCATCCCCAAGTTTTATTTTTCATCCTTACATCCATGTGATATACAATGAGTAATGCTAACTGAATATATACATATCAACAACAACCACAAGCTCCATTATCATGATAAAGATTAGGGAAATTCAATGTATGAAAATGGAAACCACTTGTAACTCAATAGGAAGTAAGCTAATTGGTGGCTAATTCATTGAAATTTAAGCTTCAAAAGGAAAAGGGACCCTGCTCTTCAAATTTGATCCCTGGTGGGGAGCCTTTTTATAATGGCTCAGACCTCGAGGCTAATCCTCGAAATAGGATTTGAAACTGTTTACAGTCATAATCAAACATTAACAACTAGAGTGTGGTACTTTTACCACAGTTTACATATCTTTAAACAAACATCATGGAGCAAATGCGCGTGCTTGATCTGGATGGAAGCACGATATTTTTGGTTGTGAACTTGCGGGCAGTGAAAACGACATCTCAAGATTCTTTTGGTTGCTCATTTCTGACTGGGCTCGACCACTTGTCTGTCTGTCGAGTCAGAAACATGTCCTTTCCCTTTGTGTTCATTCCGTGCCTGAAGGAACCTTTCTGCATGGGTTCAAAGTTGGCAAAGGATTTTATATATATCCTTTCTGTGCTTAGATTTCTTCATAGCTTTCCCCTTACTTCTGGAAGAAATATGCCTCTGCAGTGGCTTATCATTCAAGTACTCCTCACCACCACAGAAAAGGTTGGCGGACAGGGTGCATGAAAGCTACGACGAAGACCTTGGTCCCTTGATGCTCTAGTACAAGCATTCGCTCCCATAGAAAATAGGTGCATCTCTCAAAGTGGTGTATGAAGTTTGTTCCCCAATGGTTGGTGCTTCCTTGGTGTGAAAAACCAAGGCGATAGATGAGCTTGGAATCAAGCTCACCAACCAAAAACACACCCAGACTAACAAGATTCTCAAACTAGATTACCATTGCAAACATATCATAATCCTTAGAAACTCTTGGAAGAATGATACCGTGAGTTTACTTCTACACTAGCTCATCCTATAATTCACCTTAATGGATCTGAAAGGTGGTGTTTATATAGGATTGGAAAACTGGACAAGGAGATGACCCAACAGCATATTCACACATTTCATTGTCAAGTAACCTGGTCTACCATACGCTTTAGGGCATATGGACTGGACGTGTTCTGGCCCTTTCGCTCCTGTAAAGACGATACTAGAACCATTATTTCGCTGTGTTTCCCCTGCTATGTGTGGTGATCAGATTCACTGTTCCACTTCTTATATTTTCATGATATTTTTTGGATTTCACACACCAGCCATATGACGGGTATCTTGTTTTGGGAGAGATGGTGCTGCCGCAGGGATGGTTTATCCTGTGGGCATATCACAAATGGCGTTAGGGAAATCAATTAACTATTGGGAAGGCAGATCGTACATGAGGGTGTCTTCTCCACTTATATTTTTTTATAGTCTTTTTATGTTGCATAACCCTCGTGTTTCTCCATGCAATCAGTACCGTAGATTTGTTCATCTTTGCGATCTAAGCACTCGATACACCAAATATTCATAGCCAAAAATCAACACTATCAACCTGCACAACTTGATTTGGGGAGATCAATATCAACCGTCTATCTCTAAACTACCTTCATCGAGACCTCTCAACCGTGAGAACTCTAACATTCTGCTAACCCTTTTTCATCTGAACGAGTGAGCAACTTCTAATCATGGAATGCTTCTCACCCATTGATCTACCTCTGCCTTCATCTCAACCATCTAATTTTCTCGCTGATTAACCCTTTTCATGATTTGAAAAAGTTTCTCCCTCTGAGCAAGTTCATCGCGCGAAATGATTTAGGGTCGTTGATCTCACCTTGTGCCGATCTCGACCCTCCAACATTACACCCATTTAATGGACTTTGCAAATCTCAAAATTAAATCCTTCCTCATATCTCCGCTCCACATAATCGCTTTCCGTTGTCGATCTTCACCATCCTGAATCTGAACCATTGAAGTTTAACACAATTTAACCTTATTCCGCTGTTGCATGTTTCAATATACAGAAATACCTATCACCGTAGATCAAAACCCACTCTCCATCCAATGGCTCCATGGTGGAAAAACTTGCTAACTAATTAACCTGAAAAGCGCTCCTGCAAAATTCCTCAAATAAGATCATTTTCAAACCTTTGGGAAGGAGACATAGATGAGCATAAATAAACATTCAATGATGATGATGAAGATGATGATCATGATGGTGGTGGTGATGAAGATGATGATGAGGGAGATGATGAAAATGATGATGATGACGATGATGAAGATGTTTATTAGGAAGAGGGAGATGATGATGATGATGATGATGATGATGATGATAATCATGATGACGATGACAACGACGATGATGATGATGATGACAATGATGACGACGACGACGAGGATGATGGTAATGATGATGACGACGATGATGATGATGATGATGATGACGTTGACTAGGATGAGGATGATGATGATGAAAATGATGATGGTGATGAAGATGATGATGATGACGACGATGATGATGATGATGAGGATGAGGATGAGGATGAGGATGAGCATGACGAGGATGATGATGATGATGATGAAGAAGAAGTTGATGATGATGATGATGATGAAGATGATGATGATGATGGTGGTGGTGATGAAGATGATGAACAAGATGAAGATGATGATGAGGGCGATGATGAAAATGATGACGATGACGATGATGAAGATGTTGATTAGGAAGAGGGATATGATGACGACGACGATGATGACGACGATGATGCTGATGAAGAAGATGATGATGAAGATGATGATGATGATGAAGATGATGATAATGATGATGATGATGATGATGATGATGATGATGATGATGATCAATGATGGTGGTGGTGATGGTGAAGACGATGAATTAGACGATGGTGATGACGATGACAAGGATGATGATGAGGATAATGATGATGATGATCATTGTCATTGTTGTCGTCATCACTATCATCTTCATCGTCTTCATTGTCATCATGATCATCGTCATCATCATGATCATCATCATCATCATCGTGTTCGTCCTTGAAGGGACTTATGTATAAGCAATGCAACCAATACAAATTATGACAAAATCCTAGTTAAATTAAATTAAACTACAACAAATTAAAAACATAGAGTTGTTTAGATATAATTAATTTAAAATGCAACAAAATATAAAATATGCAAATAAAAAAACCCAAAATAAACTAAACAAAAGGTAAATATGCAAAATAAAAATAAAAAACAAAACACAAAATATAAAATATAAAATATGCAAATAAACAAACAAAAAATGTAGAATTCAAAAGCACCCACGCACTAGCTCATTAGCAAAACAACAACGAACAAGTTCACTCCCACGCACTAGTTCATTAGCAGCATCCAAAGCACTGGTAATTTGATGAGCAGAGCAGTGGTAAATCGAGGAACAGGGGATACCAGTCTAGAGGATAATGACATTCCTAGTGGAGGAATCCGGCCACAGTCCATAGGATAAAAATACAATCTGGCTGCAGTCCAGAGGATACCAGTGTTCCCAAGGGAGGCAATCTAGCCGCATTCCAAAGGATAACAAAGCGCCCAATGAATTTTGTAATCCCATTAACCCTAGCATCGTAGGAATTTAGGAAAATATACATCAAATTTCCGAACCAATACGGATTCGATACAACCATACTTAAATTATATTTTTTGTTGTTGTGCTACCATTGCTTCTATTATTGGTGGATCTAGTAAGGGTTTTCTATTATTGAAGTGTCTGAAGCTCCTCCTTAAATTCAGGGAAAAGACATATGGGTTGAGCATTGCAAGCCAATCGTGCTCTTGTATAATTTTCTGAATTATGGCACAATTTGCAAGCTTTTGTAATTTTATTCTATTTAATGGTCCGGAACAGTGTGCAGAGTCTCGTAGGAGCTATAATCTGAACTGGTTCAACCGTTTTTGTCGAAACTTTGAACCTGAGAAGTGTTTCTTATAAGCATTTAATTTGCTTTAATAATTAGTTTTACCTCAATTATGGCACAAATTACAAGCTTTTGTTATTTTATTCTATTATATGTCTGAACATTCTATAGAGTGTAAGCTTGTGTAATCTTATTCTATTTAATGGTCTATAACAGAGTCCTATATGAGCTATAATTTGAACTAATTCTATCAAAACATGAACATGAGACCTCTTTCTCCTTTAAAGACACAATTATTTTTGCTTTGATTGTCAGTTTTACATGGATTATGGCACACTTTTCAAGATTTTGTGATTTTTTTCTATTATGGGTCTAAAACATTTTGTAGAGTGCCATAGGAGCTGCAATTATAATGACTGCATAAAATTTAACCTAAGACCTATTTCTCCTTTAAAAAAGCATTTTATTTTGTTTTTATGCTCACTTTTACCTGAATTACAACACACTTTGCAAGCTTTTCCCATTTACTGGTTTGGATTTTGGAACAATGTATAGTTCCCTGGGACTCGTGGGCTATAATTTGAATTGAATCCAGTAAATTGACCCTCATACCTCTTTCTTGTTTAAAGACACATTTGATACAAGTATTATTTTTCAATGACACTTATATCTTTTTGCCTCTGTTTGGCATATACCATGGTAGTTAGTGTGGTCGCCTCTGTTTGGCATATCTCAAAGAGTCTGAAGGTTATCAAGAATATTGTAGCCTGTGTGTGTCTTCATTAAACCCTCTGCGAGCATTTCTTCCTTAAATATATGTTGTGTAATTTCGATCACATCATATCTTCCAAAATACTATCCTTAAATCCTTCTTAACATATGCAGAATTCCCTTTATAAATTTATGTTTATTAATTTCCTGTAGCTTACTCTTTTATTTCACCAAGACTGTACATGCATACTTTTCTAACTTTTGGCATACTTATATTTTAATTTTCACATCTTGACCATATTTAAACAAACTGATGGTATGGCTAGGTATCCACCTCAACCAGGAACCAAACCATGTCACCTTAAAACCTTACTGACAAACACATAGTCTCTGGCAGTCACTTTAAAATGGTCTTTCAAACCGCTCAATTCAACACTTAGTGAATTTTGTCAGGCCCTAGTCATTACTGTGCCAGGAAGCATTTTGGCAGACTCATATCTCACACGTGTGAACTTTCAGAGGGAAACTGAGATCATGAGTGGATGACTAGATCATCAAAGAATGGACCCATAACATCTGATGAATTTATTAGTTAAAGAGCTGACTCTGGCATGCATTTCCAAGTGGGATCTCAACCTCATGTTTTCAACACTCGGTCAATTTTTCATATTTTTGGATATGCAAGCTAATGATTTTACCTCTTTTGGCAGGTTTATATTTTTCTCATGTGGTCACCATAAGAAAAACTAAGAACATGGATGGATAGCCAGTTCATTAAAGAACATGCCTATACCTTTTGATGAATTTATCATCACTCAGACAGGCTTTGGTAGGCATTTCCAAATGCCTCTTCAACCTTGTGATTTGACACTTAGTCAATTTCTTTAAACCCTAGGTCTCAAAGGTGATTTCAACTTTTCATCAAACTTGGAGTGTAAGACATCCAATGGATGGAGGACAACCAGATGAATCCATTAAGACCAGTTTTATCCTCTGGAACTACATTCTCTCTCCTCAGTGGGCATTTTACTAAAGTATGATGTAAAATATGCTTAAGACCCTATTTTGGCAGATCCATAATTTTTGCGTCAGGTACTTTCAGGTCAAAGTAACAACATGGTCGGGTAGAAAACACATCCACCTACAGGATTCCCATATGGTGTGGGAATTTCTTTTAACCACACATTATGGCGAGCATTCTCCTAGAGCAACTTGTCTAATTTGACCAAAAGGAACTTCTTTTGGGAGGCCTGTATCTTCTTCCTCAAAGAGTTGTTCTAAGAATTGATGCCATGGTTGGATAGATACTTCAACCAACTATGGGATGACAGGCCATGGCGGTAATTTTCTTCTTCTTATGAAATATGGTGGGAATTTTCATAAGACTACTGCTTTAGGACAATTTTTCACCACTTAGTCTTTTTCCAACTTTATCATACATGCCTATGCCCATCAAAAGTTCTTTTGTCATTAATGAACATCTCTAGGATATGTCTTTCCACAATCATCAGTTCACCAAATGTCAGCAATTCTCAAGACTACCTATAATTGGTCTAAATTTGGTGACATTTCACAATGTTATCCTATTTAAAAAAATTAGGCACATAGTTACAGAAGGAGTACCTTGCAAGAGGAAACTTGCATATCAAACCACTGTGGAAGAGGGAGTGTTAGACTAAAGTCGCTGAGTTTTGGTGGGAAATCCATGAATGAAACAATATGACCACCACCCATTCCAAATTGAATCCCCAACATGATTTATATGAGGGGGAACCCCATACCTCTTTGCATGCATTAACTAGTCAAGTGGCCCAAGAAACACACTTCTATATCCGTGTTGTGAACAAATTCCAAACCAACTCAAATCGTGTCTTATACTTAAAAATAATTCAAATATGAATAACTCTAAAAGAAATTACACCGTTGAGAGAAAAATAGCTTTTGGTAAAAATTTTGGGAAGAAAAAACTTTTGATATTAAAACATTACAAGTAAATATATTTGCACGCTAAATTATATCCGCTTGGTAGCTTATATTCTTGTTTTATTGAGTGTAGGTACCACCAAATAGGTATCTATCAGATCTATCTTCCTCGAGTGATGGTGAAGATATACTAGGAGAGGTTGAAAGTGATACGTGTTGTACTAGATCTACCGGTTCTATATCAACTAGATCTGAAAAGGCAAGGAAAAGATTTCGTAGACGCATGCAATATTTTATTGCCAATGGAGGGTCATGTAATTATGATGATGAGAGCATAGGTGACATTGAGTTTCCCTTGAGGTATAGACATATACTGCAATGATGGGTTCTTAATAAGCTACCTCAAGTGGACACAAATTTCTTCATCAACGGGAGGTTGTATCGCATTGCTCCTTTGTCCTTACATGGATTGGGGCTATTTTCCATGGATGGCATAAAGGTTAGCTATGGAACTGTAACTGAATTGATGGAGTATGTCAGACCATTATACAGATACAATAATTTGTTGATATTGGTCCAATATACTCAAAGTATGAGGAGATGCGGAGTTGCCGCAAATTATATACAACTAGCAGAACACAATAAAAACAAAGGGGCGACTATGTATATTGATGGGAGACCAAAAGCGTCCGAAAATGTTGCTCGCTTTGTAAATAGCACACAGCTAGTGACAACAACTAAGAAACTGAATTGCGAATTTAAGGGATGCAAAGAACATCGTATATTTGTATGTGCAACAAAAACAATACTTCTAGGTGAAGAGTTGTTGATCGATTACAACTTAAATCGAAGAGATGTGGCTTCCATGGTCCAGGGTAACCATGGAAGGTCACACACTATGCCTCATCAGGTAAATGCTAAATATAGTAACTAAACATGACTACAATAACTAAATGTTTCGATCTTTTTTGTTAACATTCCATTTCCACCATTGACATTCTCTTTTTTCGTGCATATTATGAATATTTCCATGTGATAACATGCTTATTACACTGTTATGATTATGTCATTTTTTTTATGTTAGAATTATTGACTCAACTTTTATTGATTGATTTATTTTGTCAAGGCTGCAGCAGTGGAAATCCACATGCTGCTTCCATGGTCCAGGGTGACCGTGGAAGGTCACAATTTATGCCTCGTGAGGTAAATGTTAAATATAGTAAATAAATATGACGTCAATAACAAAATGTTTTGATTTTTTCAGTTAACATTCGATTTTCACTGTTACCATTCGCTTTTTTCGTGCTTATTGTGAATATTTCCATATGATAACATGCTTATTACATTGTGGCAGGGGTATGCTCATCCCCATGGAGCAGAACATGTATCTTCTCCTTTGGAGGTAAAAGTAAATATTATTGCAGTATCTCATTTTTTTTAATGTTAGAATTATTGACACAACTAAACATAGTAACTAAATATGACTACAATAACTAGAAACTCCAACCCCAGAATATTTCCATGTGACAACATGCTTATTACACTATGGCAGGGGTTTGCCCATGGTCGTCATGCAATAGAATGCGTGTCCTCTACTTCCATGGTCCAGGGTGACCGTGGAAGGTTACACTCTGTGCCCCATCAGGTAAGTGTTAAATATAATAACTAAATGTTGAGATTTTTTCTATTAACATTTAATTTCCACTGTTACTATTCACTTTTTTCATGCTTATTGTGAATATTTCCATATGATAACATGCTTATTACACTGTGACAAGGGTTTTCTCATCGCCATGGAGCAGAACATGCATCTTCTCCGTTGAAGGTAAAAGTAAATATTATTGCAATATCTCATTTTTGTTGATGTTACAATTATTGACTCAACTAAATATAGTAACTAAATATGACTACAATAGCTAGAAACTCCAACCCCAAAATATTTTCATGTGACAACATGCTTATTACACTGTGGTAGGGGTCTCATGCCCATGTTCATTATGGAACAGAACGTGTGTCCTCTACTTCTGAGGTAAAAATAAATATTATTGCAATATCTCATTTTTTAGTATGTTACAATTATTTTCATAACGTTTATTTATTGATTTATTGTGTCAGTGTGGCGCCGGTGGAAAGGAACCTACAGCTTCAATGGTCCAGGGTGACCGTGGAAGGTCACGCTCTATGGCCCGTCAGGTAAGTGTTAAATATAATAACTAAACGTTTCGAATTTTTCTATTATCATTCGATTTCCACTGTTGACATTCGCATTTTTCTGTGCTTACGGTGAATTATTGATTGATTTATCGTGTCAAGGTGGGGACCGTGGAAAGGAACCTACTTCTTCCATGGTCCAGGGTGACCGTGGAAAGGCACCTGCTGCTTCCACGGTCTAGGGTGACTGTGGACAATCACCCACTAGAAGTAGATTAGTAGGGGTTGACCGTGGGACGTCACCGGCCACAACACCGCATCAGGTAAGTGTTAGTTCTTAATAGTAACTAAATTTCATTACAATAACAATGTTTGAATGATGTTAAAATTATTTTTCTTAATTTTATTGTTTGATGAATTTAGTCCAGTGCACTTGATTTGGGTGATGAGGAGCTTGAGGATGAAATTTACTATTCCATAAACCCTATAGGCACTATAAAGAAGGCCCTGAAAAAGGCAAACATAGAAATAATCTCCTTGGCTTGCATAAGGCCCATGACACATGAGATCAGGGAAAGGATTGAAGAGCTGAAAGAACAAATAAAATATTATGGGGTAAGCGGCATCTTCACATTTTTTTTAAGCTATGACATGCTTTCATATCTGATATCATGTTTTGTATTTTTCCAAGTGATTTGATAAAGTAAATTTTTTTTGTTTGTAGGAGTTTTTACAACAAGTGACTAGAGAAATTGTTGAGACAGGTATATGTAGTAGTCATGCTCCAATGCAACAACAAGGCTGACAAAGCAATGTACCAATGAGGATTTTTGACACTCCTCCGGTTGGCCTCGAATCCATTGATGAGGGCACCGATTTTTATTAGCATGACATGCCAGCGCATGATGAGGCGGAGCCTAAGAATCCACATGACTATGGAGATGAACCTACTGTAGATGACCAAGAAACTTTTCCTGGAGCAACACGAGTTAAAAGCACCGGATCACTAGATTTCACGTTTCTGGTGAATGACGCTTGTGTTTCGATAAAGATTCAAAATATTGCAGGTATTTATTAATTAATTTATTCATTTTAATCATGAAATTGAAATGGACATACGCTGAAATTATTATAAATTAATGGATTACACGTTTCTGCAGGAAACAATGTTTTCTACAGGAATTTGAATGACAAAGCATTGGAGCTATTTGGCCCCATCATTCGCACACGGTGGAATAGCCAAGATAGCGCAAAGAGAGATGTATTGATAGACCACATGGTAAACTTGTTCGGCAATACATTCAACAAGAAAGTGGTTGCAAAGTTAGTCGACGAGAATTTAAAATATACCAAGGCCCAATATAGGGATAAATTGCAACTTGATCTCAAGCATGAGCACCCTTCCATGGTTCCATAGAAAGAGTGGAAGGCACTCATAGAGGATGCAAAATGGAACTTTATAAAAAGACAAGGAAAACAACCACGGCCTGGAAAATCAAGGTACAACACATATCATCTTTTTAGTGAAATATGCTCATTTATTTTTTTCTTTTTTGTTTTAAGCAAGAATTCTGATATCTAATGTTTTTCAAAATTTTCATATATAGGCTACCAGACACCTCCAAAGCAACCAAGACTAGAGTGGAAAAGCACAGGCAACATAGATTGGGCCAGGGTGGCTATAGAAAACTAAGAGCCCAAATCGTATGAATTAAATGATTAACTGTGGGGAATATTTATTTCAAAGTAGCGAACAAATATATGTTTTTGATAGAGGGAATTTTATATGTGTTATGCATTGCAAGGAAATACGTTCCAAGATGCTACCACTGGGGAAGACCTAAAGCTTGGTTTCAAGTATGGTTTTAAAAGTGTCACTGAATATCGAAAAAGCTTGGGGCAGAATCCAATCTCCCCAATGACACAGATGCAGGTAAATAAAATCAATAAGGACATCATTGCAGTACACTATTAAAGTCTATTTAGTTTTTATTATATCACCCATAACTAAATATTTATGTTTTCTTTTAAGCAACAGTGCAACTGCAACATTGAATCCAGCGGTACTTCGCACGTACCAGCTGATGTTGGGGTGTGCATGTCCCATGATAGTGGGGAGAAGAGTGGCCATTCTGGTATGTGTGCTTTGGAAATATAAATATCTACTGTTATTATAGATATTTATTTCCTGGTGTATACTTTTAAATTTTCTTATTTCGATCAAAGACCGTGAAGCTCAGGAGGGTGAACCGCAAGAGGAATTAGTAAGTAGAGAAACAATTAACACACCAGCTGTCATAGCTACACAGACAGGTAAAGAACAATATTGTAATTTTAATCAAAATGATGAACTATTAATTTCAATAATATTTCAACATATCGATATGCCCATTTTCATTGTTGCAGTTCACTCCCCTTTAGAACTGCCTCCACGCCCTAGTTAACGACGTACAAGAAGTATGATACACGAGGGCATGGAAACAAAAACACTAGAAGGACATAGCTTTGTAGATAATTTCCAAATGATGATGATGATATCCGCATTATCGTCAGTTATTTCAATGCAAAAAAAAGAAGTCAAAGAAAAAGTAGATGTATAAATTCATGAATTATGATTTGGATGTATATCGATGTTGTTAGTCTAAAACAATGTTTATATGAATTACCTCATTATGCTTCAATGTTTTTATGTTTATATGTTTTTATGACTAGCCTAGTTATGCATGAATGTTTAAATGTTTTCTATGTAAACAACATCATTTATTGGGTATGGGGAATTGAGAGCGATGTGTGTGGGGGGTGGGGCCATATGAGCTTCCACCTTCACGTGGTTGGCCTTGTTCAGTAGGGAATATAAAATTGTTTTTGAAACAGAGAGGAGCTCAATAAGGTATAAATACTCTTTTATTTCTATGTATTAAAGATGGTTGTAAATTTTTAAATGCATGTCTATTTCTTAAAAAATTGTTAATAAATTTAACATTTCACGGTTCATTGATTTATACAGGACTTTGTAGTAGGATTTAAATGACTAATTATTTGCTTATATATTATTTACTCATATAAAAATTCTGTCTTTGATGATTTATGCAGGTCTCTTGATGTAAATGCATCTTGTGGACAACTCTTATCAAGTTGTATGGGTGAATGGATCTGGCGAAAGGACAATGATAAGGTGAGGGTTTTGACGTGTTCTTTATCCTTAAGGTGTTTGTCTTTATCCTTAAATTCTATTTCATTCTATTAAGATACAAGAGATACAACCAATAGTAAATAACTACATTTAGACTATCATCCAAGCTAGGAGACAACCTTCTACATAAAACACAATTGCTTCTTAGTAACGTATAAAAATAGAAGAAAAATCACGTAGAAAAATTAGGCTTTTTTCGGCCCTTCTTCCTATAATTTCGGCATGATGAAACCTTAGGTCAAGAAATTTTAATTTTTCAAACCCTAATTGTTCATCTATCTTTCAAAACTAAATTTTCTGATTTGTATACTTGTAAATATTATTATTAGGTTATTTTTGTTTCTCTTAGGTTTTAGACTTAATTTTTATGTGTTTTTGTAACTTTTATTTTATCAAAAAAGAAAGCCCTAAAAAAAGAATTTCTATGTAAAACCCTAAAAATGTAGACTTGGTGCTCCTAGAATCCAAGCACTCTCCTTTATCAAACAAAGGTCTGCAATATGTATTGCAGACCTTGTATGCCCTATCTGCCTTCTCTGCACACTCAAAATAGAAAACAAGTTAGTACTTCAAGCTATTTAGATGGTGGTGTATTTTGTAAAAATATATCTTATTGATTTGATTAGTTTTCATCCCTATTCGCATTAGTTTTCTGGGTAAATGTAAGTCCTAATTTTTTAGTGAGATATGGAACCTTACATCTCTAAATGAACAGTGATATAATTGTGACATTATTTTACTGAGTATTGTTTTGGATTTTCTTAGTACTAATTATTACTATTGAGAGCTGGGTGATGGTAAGGGACTTAATGATTTTATATTTCAAAGCTTACGTACAGGATCGAATGAATGATAATAACATTATGGTTAGCTTGGAACTAAATTTTCATTAAGTTAGTATTTTATATCTATGCTATCACATATACAGATATGGAAATCATATGCTAAATGGCACATTAAATGATTAACACTGGTTATTGGTTGCACTATTTTACATATTCTGATTACTGTGATGATAAAATTTTAGTTGTTGCAAAATTCCCTCTGTCATTTGCCATTTCTTGTGTCCAAGATGGCCGAATCATCTACCAAGAGGAAAAGAAGCAGCAATGAGGGCTATTGGAGTGCTTCCTAAGAATAAACCCAAGCCTGAACCCGAGGAGAACAAATCCATGTTCATGGTTTTGCTTCTTAATGGTTTGAATTTAACTCTGCAATTGGAGGATGTCGTTGAAAAGATGTCGGTCGCCCAGTTTATAAGGACTGTTAGGAGAAAAGATGAGGAATAAATAATAGAAAAGGGGTCAAGAAATATCCACTGTGGTCCCCAAGTCTATGTGGAAGATGAAATGGGAGAACGAATAAAGATGGAAACATCATATGCGATGATTCTCACAACAAGCCCATGCTCGTAGCTCTGCAGGTTCATCCCTGAACTTCCTCCCCTAAAATTTTACATTAAATAGAATTATTTTAATATTATTTATTTGATTGTTGATTGGGCTATATTCAGTGACGTAGGTTTTGATATCAGCTCCTCCAGTGTTGGCGACGTATCAGACATCATAGGTGTCAGCTGGATGTACTTCAATTCAATTAAACCCTGAGTACGGTTGTTATTTTTTCTTTGATAATGGCAACTTTTAGGAGTTTGAAGCCCGAATGTTCTATAGCAAACTGTTTTTGTTTGCTTAGAGTGGTTTTAAGGCTACTGAGCAGAGCTTTGTAGCAATTGTGGAACACTAGAGCTTGTCTTGAGTTGTACATGCATAATTACTTTGAGTAATTAGTGAGACATCGACCCCAGCCATAACATTCTCTGTATAAACTAATGAAATCACGTTGCATGCATGTTAAGAACCCGTGTCAACCCCCCTCTTTATTTTGTTGGTATATTTTTTCAGACGCATATGATTTGTAAGGCGTCCCATTAGTATGATGTATTATCCCACATTCATGGGGAGTAAGTAATAGTTGTTAAGTCGTCCAGTTAATAGGTTGCATTATCCCACATTCATGGGGAGTAAGTAATAGTTGTTAAGTCGTCCAGTTAATAGGTTGCATTATCCCACATTCATGTGGAGTAATAGTTGTTTAGATTATACTTAGTATATAAGTATGTGTTGAGGCTAATGAAAGCATCAAAGAGTTATTTTGTATTGAGCTTGCTCAAGGAGGTTGCCCCCTTGAAGTGGCCTGCGATCAATAAAATCTCTTTTGTGCTCCAATATTTCTGTTATATCGTGCATTTTGATTATTCATTGCAGGAGGCTCTCCACATCTGGTATCAGAGCACTTTCTTGGGCTCGTTGGGTGGAATTTCGGGAAAAAAAAAATTCTCTGCCGTGCTTCCTGGCGCTATGAGCCTTACAGTTGTTCTTCTTCTTGCAGAAATATTATTCATCTAAATTAGGGATTAAACCCTGTCTTCTTAACTGTGGGAATTACTTGGGAATCTCCTTAAAACTCATTTCAAGGAGTACCACAGGAACCCTAAAGTAGCTAGCCATTGAGAGGACCTGCCAAGCAAAAAGGGAAACGACCCCCACCAGATTCACTAGATTCCCATCCGTGAGGAAAACCAAAGAGTTGTCATTTTTGGCCAAGTGGTTAGCAGTTTTAGCTCCGCCATGAAGTGAGGGGTACTGCCCCAATACTCAAGCCTGAGACAACCTTGGTGGCCGAGTGACTACCTTTGAACCAATAGGAAGCCGAATATACCTGGGGTCCATCTCTAGTTACAGTTGATAATGTGCATAATTTTAGAATTGTTATAGATCATTTACTCCATTTCCTGTTAATAAAACACAGCTTCTAGCACCACCATAGATCAGTTCTTAAAAAAAAGAAAGAGTATACATTTCTATTTTTCAACCATATCTTCCTTGATTTAGCTCCATTTCCCTTGAAATTTCACTGTCACCCCCATAATACCATTCTACATATTCCTTCATTGAGGACCCTATCCCCAATTTTACTTCCTTAAGGCCGAAATTCCACATTTGTTAATTTTTAGGGTTTGTCATAACTTGTCTGATTCTCACCCAATCACCTTCAAATTTTTCCACGGTGTTCGTTTTCCATTTCTTCTTCATTGTCCCTCTTTGACAAATTTTCCAATTCCTTCATCCCACCTCTGAAATTCACATTTTCTGCTTCTTGTCCATAAAAAAGTGTCCAAAACCCCAATTACCCCCCCAAAATTTTCCCAAATAAAAAATCTCATTTTCTAAAACTCTGTCCCTTTTTGTTTTTATACCCATTACCTGAGATATAAGAAAAAAAAAATGGTTATGGTTGTCACCCACGCCAGAGCAAATAAACAAATGGAAGAAGAACTTGCTGCCATCAAGTCCAAACCTGAGGATCTAGATAAAAAATTTCTCGGCCTCCATATTCAACATTCACCCATGAACAACCGCTACCAACCTGAGTCTTCTGCAGACACTGGGTTCTCATCATCTAGCAACTTCCACGCGCCAAAGCTGGATTTTCCTCACATCAATGGTGATGATTCGAGTGGATGGATTTATAGGGCAGAACAATATTTTAGTCTGCATAACACTTTTTATGTCAATAAAGTTCCCCTTGCATCCTTTCATTTGGAACATGAATCACTTCAATGGTTCCATTGGTACATCAAGGCTCATGCCGAGCCAAACTGGACAAATTTTTCCCTGCTCCTCTTACAACAATTTGGCCCTAGTGATTTTGATGACTTCACAGGAGCACTCACCAAACTTCACCAAACTGGAACTGTGCGGGAGTATCAGACAGAATTTGAGAAATGAGCCAATCACATCAAGGGATTTCCTTATGAATTCTACCTTAGTTGTTTTATCAGTGGTCTGAAGGATGAAATATGCTCTGAGGTTAAAATGTTCTACCCCAACACAATGATGGAAGCCCTCGGGTTGGCTAAGCTAGCAAAGGACAAGATCCGGGCTCAACAACGCTCCAAATCCACTCTTGTTCCATTCAGACCTATGGTTCCCCAAAGAACCCAAAATCCGCTAGCTCCTAGAACCATTCCTATCAAGCATTTTCCTGAAGCAAAGATGCAGGAACGTATGGAAAGAGGGCTTTGTTATAATTGTGACAAGAAATTCACCCCGAGACATAGATGTGTTGAGAAAAAGCTCTATCTCTTGGATGTGGATTCTCCACCCGCACCTGAAATTTTTTATGATGCTTAGGATCCCACAGATGATGATGGTGACATTCAACAACTTCCTGCTCTAGAGGACCAACCAGAGATATCTCTCCATGCCTTAGCCAAAGTCACCACCCCACAAACCATGCGGGTGAGAGGGTTCTTCAAAAAACTCCCTATTACAATACTCATTAATTCTGGTAGCACTCACAACTTCATTGACCCGAGGATCACCAAACAGGATGATTGTTTCATCCATCCTTGCTCCAGCTTTGAAGTCATGATTGCCAATGGGGTCACCTTGCCTTTCAAAGGGAAGTGTCGTAATGTGTGCATATCTATGGGGGATTATAACTTGCGCTCTGACATGTTTTCCTTGCCCTTAGGCAGATGCGATGTGGTTTTGGGCACTCAATGGTTACGTACACTTGGACCCATTTTATGGGATTTTATTGAACTTTGGATGCAATTTTCAATCAATGGTACCAAACACACATTGCGGGGCTTACAACCAGGGTCTCTCAGCCTCCTCAGTTCACATTGCATGGAAAATATTATTAAGAAAAGTTCACATGGTGTCATCGCTCAGCTCCATTTCATTCAGATGCAACCTTCAGCAGTCTTAACTACTCCAATGGATCTCCAACAAATTTTGGATCGATATGCATGTGTGTTTGCTTAGCCCGTGGAATTTCCACCTTCCCAACCCGACGACCATCGTATTCCGCTCCTTCCTAGAAGTGTCCCTCCCAACATCAGGCCCTATCGCTACCCATTTCACCACAAGACAAAAATTGAGATGCTTGTTCGTGACTTACTAAAGCAAGGTGTTATTCGCCTTAGCACTAGTTCCTTCTCTTCACTGGTCCTTCTAGCCCGAAAAAAAGATGGGTCATGGGGCCTATGCATCGACTTTCGAGCACTTAATCACATCACAATCAAGGATAAGTTTCCCATTCCTGTTGTTGATGAGCTTCTGGATGAGCTCCATGGTGCTTATTTTTTCTCTAAGTTGGATCTTCATTCTGGGTATCACCAAATTCGGGTCCATGCGGATGATATTTCTAAAACAACTTTCCGTGCACATGATGACCATTATGAATTTTTGGTCATGCCATTTGGCCTCACAAATGTCCCTTCCACGTTCCAGGCATTGATGAATAAAATATTTTGGCCCTACTTATGAAACTTCATTCTGGTCTTCTTTAATGATATCCTCATCTATAGTAAAACCTGGGCTGAGCATCTCCAACATCTGGATCTTGTACTGCAACTTTTCTGTGATCATCATCTCTTTTCCAAACAATCTAAATGTGTTTTTGCGCAGAAGGAAGTAGAGTATCTCAGGCATATTGTTTCAGCATAAGGGGTTTGTGTCGATCCTGCCAAAATCGATGCCATGAAAAATTGGCCACCTCCTCAGACCTTGAAGAGCCTTCGTGGGTTTTTGGGACTTACTAGCTACTACCACAAGTTTGTCAAGGATTATGGGAAGATTGTAGCTCCATTAACAACTCTACTGAAAAATGATACTTTTTCATGGACACCTGTTGCTGAGTGTGCATTTGAGAAACTGAAACAAGCTATGTGTACCACACCTGTTCTAGCTATGCTTGATTTTTCCAAGCCCTTCACTTTTGCGAATGATGCTTGCGAAAATGGACTTGGTGCTGTCCTCCTCCAAGACAAACATCCCATTGCATTCACCATCAAATCCCTGTCTGGTAAGAATTTAGGTGCCTCTACATATGAGAAGGAAATCATGGCTATTTTGTATGTCGTATAGAAGTGGCATCCATACCTCTTAGGGAATCATTTCTGCATCAATACTGATCACCAGAGTCTGAAATATTTCCTGGAACAACGAATATCATCCCCAACACAAAAAAAAGGGTTAGAAAACTCATGGGTTATGACTACGAGATCACTTACAAGAAGGGTAAGGACAATCTTGTGGCGGATGCTCTTCCCCGCACATTTGATGACCATGCTTCTCTTTCAACTATTTCTATGCCTATTCCAAATTGGTTACAATTTGTTCAGCAAGGCTATGTCAATGACTCTTCCTTATCTCAAATTATCCAACAGTTGGCCAGTAATCCTTCTCTTGTACCTCATTACTCTTGGGATGGTTCTTCTCTGAGATATAAGGGCCGCTTGGTGCTTCCCCAGAGCATAGATCTTCACCAGGCTGTCTTCTACAAACTCCATGCTTCTCCAACGGCAGGTCACTCTGGGTTCCTCAAAATGTATGAGCGGGCACAATGTAACTTCTTTTGGAATGGAATGAAATGGGAAATTCAATAGATGGTTGCTAAATGTGATACCTGCCAGTGCCAAAAGGGTGAAACTACAAGGATTTGGACAGATATTTCAATGGATTTCATCGATGGGATCCCTAAATCTGGAGGGAAGACCGCAATCTTGGTTGTGGTTGATCGAATTTCCAAATATAGTCATTTTTGTTCTCTCAGCCATCCATATACTGCCTCCTTAGTCACACAAATTTTCATGGACCAGATATTCCGTCTTCATGGAATCCCTTCTTCCATTGTCTCAGACCGCGACGCAACTTTCACAAGTCATTTTTGGACCGAACTCTGTTGCCTCATTGGAGCCAAACTGAAAATGAGTTCAACATATCACTCACAAACAAATGGTTAAACTGAAGTCACCAACAAATGCTTGGAAACTTATCTTCGTTGCTTCACCTCTGAACAACAACATCAATGGGCAAAGTGGCTCCCTCTCGCTGAATGGTGGTACAATACTTCCTACCATACTACATCTAAAATGATTCCATATGAAGCTGTTTATGGGCAGCCACCCCCAGTGCTCCTTCCATACACCCCCCATAGTTCACCAGTTCAGGCAGGTGACATGGTTCTGCGAAACCATGATCAAATTCTCCACATTCTGCAAGAGAATCTTCACATGGAAAGAAATTGCATGAAGTAGCAAGCCGATCAACACCGTTCTTAGCACACCTTTCAAGTCGGTGATATGGTTTTTCTTCGTTTGCAGCCTTACAAGCAATCCTCCTTGGAACTCAAAGGGCATGAGAAGCTGGCTCCAAAGTTCTATGGGCCATATAAAGTTCTTCAGAAGATTGGGTCTCTTGCTTATAAATTGGAACTTCCTCCTTCTTCTCGCATTCACCCAGTCTTTCATGTCTCTTATCTCAAGAAAGTGATTGGCACCAACATCAGAGCACAAACTGTTTTACCAGAGCTGGATACAGAAGGATCCATCATTTTGGAACCGGAGCCCATCCTCAATAAACACACTCATCAGCTTCGCTCTCGGGCCATAATAGAGGTCTTAATTCAGTGGCATGGCATGAAAACAGAGGATGCTACATGGGAACTGCTCCTTAAGATTCAACAGTAGTTTCCACATCTAAAGCTTTGAGGAAAAATCTTTTTCTAAGAGGGAGGGGATGTTAAGAACCCGTGTCAACCCCGCTCTTTATTTTGTTGGTATATTTTGTCGGACACATATGCTTTGTAAGTCATCCCATCAGTATTATCCCACATTCATGGGGAGTAAGTAATAGTTGTTAATTCATCCAGTTAATAGGTTGCATTATCCCACATTCATGTGGAGTAATAGTTTAGATTAGACTTAGTATATAAGTATGTGTTGAGGCTAATGAAAGCATCGAAGAGTTATTTTGTATTGAGCTTGCTCTAGGAGGTTTCCCCCTCGAAGTGACCCGTGATCAATAAAATCTCTTTTGTGCTCCAATATTTTTGGTATATCATGCATTTTGATTGTTCATTGCAGGAGGTTCTCCACAATGCATCAATTCTTGCAAATTCTAAGTGTATGCAAGCGTTGCGATAGAAGAACGTCACAATATTCCCTTTGCGGTTTTCCATTTCTTGTGTCCAAGATGGTAGAATCTTCTACCAGGAGGAAAATAAGTAGCAATGCGGGCTACCTTGGAGTGCTTCCTAAGAAGAAACCCAAGCCTGAACCTGAGGAGAACAAATCCATGTTCAGGGTTTTGCTTCTTAATGGTTTGAATTTAACTCTGCAATTGGAGGATGTCGTTGAAAAGATGTCGGTCGCTGAGTTTGTAAGGACTGTTAGGAGAAAATATGAGAAATAAATAATAGAAAAGGGGTCAAAAAAGATCCACTGTGGTCCCCAAGTCTATGTGGAATATGAAATGGGAGAACGAATAAATATGGAAACATCATATGCGATGATTCTCACCACAAGCCCATGCTCGTAACTCTGCAAGTTCATCCCTGAACTTCTTGCCCTAAATTTTTTTATTAAATAGAATTATTTTAATATTATTTATTTGATTGTTGATTGGGCAATATTTCAGTGATGTAGGTTTTGATATCAGCTCCTCCAGCGTTGGCGGCATATCATACGTCATAGGTGTCATAGGTGTCAGCTGGATGTACTACAATTCAATTAAACCCAGAGTACGGTTGTTAGTTTTTCTTTGATGATGGAAACTTTTTGGAGTTTCAATCCTGAATGTTCTATAGCAAATTGTTTTTGTTTGCTTAGAGTGGTTTTGAGGCTACTGAGCGGATCTTTGTAGCAATTGTGGAATTCCATAGCTTGTCTTGAGTTGTACATGCATAATTGCTTTGAGTAATTAGTGAGACATCGACTCCAGCCATAGCATTCTCTGTATAAACTAACGAAATCCTATTGCATGCATCAATTCTTGCAAATTCTAAGTGTAGGAAAGAGTTGCGATAGAAGAATACAATATTCCCTCTGCGGTTTGCCATTTCTTGTGTCCAAGATTGTAGAATCTTCTAGTAGGAGGAAAAGAAGAAGCAATGAGGGCTACCTTGGAGTTCTTCCTAAGAAGAAGCCCAAGCCTGAACCTGAGGAGAACAAATCCATGTTCAGGGTTTTGCTTCTTAATGGTTTGAATTTAACTCTGCAGTTGGAGGATGCCGTTGAAAAGATGTATATCGCCGAGTTTGTAAGGAGTGTTAGGAGAAAAGATGAGAAATAAATAATAGAAAAGGGGTCAAGAAATATCCACTATGGTCCCCAAGTCTATGTGGAAGATGCAATGGGAGAACGAATAAAGATGGAAACATCATATGCGATGATTTTCACAACAAGTCCATGCTCGTAGCTCTACAGGTTCATCCCTGAACTTCCTCCCCTAAAATTTTATATTAAATAGAATTATTTTAATATTATTTATTTGATTGGTTATTGGGATATATTTCAGTGATGTAGGTTTTGATATTGGCTCCTCCAGTATTGGCGGCGTATCAGACGTCATAGGTGTCAGCTGTATGTACTGCAATTCAATTAAACCCTGAGTACGGTTGTTAGTTTTCTTTGATAATGGAAACTTTTTGGAGTTTGAAGCCCGAATGTTCTATAGAAAAGGAGTAGATTGGGTTTGAACCATTCAACCCTATCTAGTTATTACGGAGCATATTGGATTTGAACCATTCAACCCTATCTACTCTTTAATCAGTAAAGCCTCCATGAGATCCTCAATTGACCCCATCTACCTAACTTGGATTTGTTAAGCACTAATCACAAATTTTAGGCCAGTTTAAATCTTAATTCATCTTTCATTTTCTGTTTTATAATATTTAAAAATTTATGTCATTTACATGTATTAAACTCATCCCTAAAAAATCAAATCACATGGTAGGTTTGCCCCAGTTTGTGGTTCGGAATTACCTTCTGGAAATCTGCTTTGTAGCGCTGATTAAATCTGGTATAAAATAGAATTAGAAGGTCCATGAGACTGCACATCAATCACAAGCACTTATTGAAGATCCAAAACTGTGGAAAGGAATGTGCCTTTTCACGGTTTTTTAAAATTTTTAAACCTCCTGGTTTTGTCACAATATAGACGAACTTTCGTCGTGGGTATTACAAAACCGTCGAAACCCCGGGTTTTTTTCCATGAATACCGTCTCTATGGCGACACAGTTTCGTGAAAAAATTACCGTTCAACTTGCAGATTTCGTCGATCGAGATTGGTTTTCCATGGTTTTGCGTGGAAAAAATTTCTGTTCAAATTCCAGAATTCGTGGATAGAGAGACAAACTTTCGTAGAAACTCTTTCATGGTTTTGCGTGGAACCAAAATTTTTCCTAGTAGTTTTTGGCCATATGTTCGTCATTATAAGGATGATACTTGTGTTGATAGAGTGATGAAACGTAGAAAATGAATTAAAAAAATCAATTTCAAGGCCACCGTATAGAAGACACGTGGCAGCCAGTTTTCGTCTCTATATCGACGGGTTATAAAGTTCGTCGTTGTAGAGATGAAATAAGTTCCACAAAACATCACGATCATTATTGTCGCAATTGAGATGACCAAACATGGAAATAGCAATGAAACACCGTCGCAAATTTCGTTGATAGAGATTGGTTTTCCATGGTTTTGCATGGAAGAAATTTCTGTTCAAATTCCAGAATTCGTCGATAGAGAAACAAACGTTCGTTGAAACTGTTCCATGGTTTTGTGTGGAAACTATATTTTGTCTAGCAGTTTTTCACCATGTTTTTGTCATTATAGGGACAATAACTTTGTCGATAGAGCGATGAAACGTAGAAAATGAATTCTAAAAAATAATTTCAAGGCCACCGTACAGAAAACACGTGGGGCCAGTTTTTGTCTCTATATTGACGGCTTATAAAGTTCGTTGTTAGATCCATGAAATAAGTGCCACGAAATGTCGCAACCGTTATTGTTGCAATTGAGACGACAAAACATGGAAATAGCAATGAAAAATCGCCACAATTTTGATATTATGTATTAGTGCCTTTTAAAATCATTTCATCCAAAAGTAAGAATAAAGGTAGAAGAAAGTGTAATGATCCTTACCATAGAAATTAAATCACAACAATGATCTTATTTCTCCTTCATTGGTTTGTTTTACCTTGTTGCAACACATGCATATATATTATTAGATATGGAAATGGTTGATACTATTTTTCTTCATAGAGATGGATTTAGGTTAACTTGGATTGAAAGATTATTGTAACACAACTGCAGCATAGATTGTTGGAGGTTCAACTTCATAGAATAAAATGGGACAAACTATTAGATCCTAGTTCAAAAAAGGGCACTAGTGACATATATGAGAAATGGAGAACCCTGGAAAATATAGTCTAGATGATATTGTTGATGTGATTTATTCTTGCACATATTTTTTGGAATTCATGTTGAAAAATACCATGCGTTAGATAGCAGAGAAAATTGAATGATATTTGTGTTGTTTGAGAGGTAAATCTTACATCACCAAGCATTGTTCGCTTTGGAAATTTTCAGTTACCAAAGTTTCTATTATCAAAGGTTTTCCTGGCATTAAAGCCCTTCAAGGATTTGAATATAAATGTAGATTATGATTTCTTACAAATCCATACTGTTGATTATGGACAAATCCTTGAAATAGTTTAGGCCCACCTTGTTAATTATCAAGAAGGATATACCACTTAAAACTCCAAGTTGGGATAAAGAAAAAATGCTCTCTTGAACTACTTCTCCATATAGAAATGAGAAATGGAAACTAAACAGAGTGAGAAACCAGGCTAGAGGGTGTCAAGACATAAGGAACATGAACCCTCGTCTACATATGTTATGCATATAAAATCAATTAGTAACTTACTAATGTAGTGTCAAGACAGGAACAGAAACAAGATTGGGAATTGAAACAGAAAGAAGAACGAACGTCTTTGTCAGATTTCTGGTAACATGCATCACACTGACAAATAAACATCTAACATGAATGCATCCAATTGATGGATTCTAGGAATTCCTTTGTAAGTCTGGATTTTTTAGCACCACATTTTCATTTCTAGGCGATTTGTCCTTCTACGTAGAGTGCTTGCAGACTTTATTTTGGTTATGTATAAGATTCATTTGCTACTTGTATTCAATTATAGGATTTTCCAATGAGGTTATGGTTTAATTGTGAGGGAAGTGGCTTCTCAAGTCTCTCACTAGGGTTCCCATCCTCCTGAAGGCATGTGCTTGAGTATCATCTATCTTTTCAAAGCATCACTTTCAAGAAAAAAAATACTAATATTTGGTTGTTTACATTCATGACATATTGGAATCAATAATAGGGTCTAAATTATATCACTTGGTTGTCATGCTACTAGCATGAAGATATCAGTGGAATCAAATCAACATTTGATATAAATTATCGGAGAGTTCTTCCGACTTCCTAAGGAGATTCATACTTCCCCAAAATGATACTCAAATTTAAAATCTTCTCTTCAAATAGAACTCTTTCATAAATTAGCTGGTGACTGAAGCATAAAAATCAACTTGCAGTAATAACACTAATTATAGGAATTATGGATAACCTAATACAGATAGGCAGCTTTCAGCTTAGGAGATTTGTAATAGAACGCGAGTCTCCAACAGTATAGAAGGCCGAGATAGATTTTAGTATCTGAGACACTTAAATTAGACTAAACTTACTATAACATATAGCTACATTCAGAAGGCATTTGATTCTCTTATTTGCATCCTATTTTTCCTTGATACTTTTTTCCCTATCTTAGTACTTTGTGCCAATATAGGCCGAGTAATTAACAATCATATCCATACAAAATGTAATTTACTACCAATGGGATCACTGTTCAGTGTTGATGTTATAGCTACATTCAGATATGATTCTATTATTTGCATCCTATTTTTACTTGATACTTTTTTCCAATCTGGGCTGAGTAATTGACAATCATATCCATACAAAAAATCATTTACTACCAATGGGATCATTGTTCAGTGGTGAATATGGTGGATTGTTGGGCCACTCACCAATGGTCTTTCTGTTGATACTGATTTTCTATTAAATAGAAGAAACCCTTTCAGCCTAGTACAAGTCTCGGGTGATTCCGACCAAAAAAATACACTATGTCATGGTAGCTTTACCTAAAGAAAGTAATTTACTGTCAATGGGATTACTAATCAGTGGTGAAGATGGTTGTAAGTTGGGCCACTCTTGCCGATGTTCATTTTTCTATTAAATATGAAGAAACCATTTTGGCCTGGTACAAGTCCTAGGTGATTCTAAAGAAAAAACATGGGTTCATGGTAGCTTTGCCTAGAGAAAATAAATGTAGATTTCTAATTAGTGGTTCATTCTTTGAGGGCAGTTTCACCCATGAAAATTGATTGCTTTTGTAATCTCACATATTAAGCCAATTCTAACGTTGCTTTTGTAATCTCACATATTAAGCCAATTCTAACGTTGCTTTTGTAATCTCACATATTTAAAAGCAAAGTTGTTTTAACTACTTTATTATGATCTTTAGGTCATTAGATGTACTCATATTTGGAATTGAATGCTTGTATATATATTATTAGCTGAAATGCTTAAATTTGGATTTCCTTTGAGTGATGCACCAGGGCAGTAGACAAGGGGAGGGTTAATGCTAAGTTTAATGATTGTCACAATGCTTTATCTATCATCTTGGGTGATATTCATTAGTATCAAGGTTGACAAGTAACATCCCACTCTTCCAATGATGTGGAGTTTTCTTGAAACTAGTCACTTTGTGCTGCTAAACAAGTATATGAATATAATCTCTTGCAAAAAAATGAAAATCCACTCAATGGAACCCAATATAATCATTTTGTGCAATGTGTAGAATTTACGACTGAACAAACATTTTCTATGACATATGAGAAGAAAGAAAAATTGAGGGGAGATCTGTGTGTTTGTTACTCTTTTGACTCCACTGCTTGGCCCAAGCAAGCTTCATACTTGGATATTTTTCCTGCTTGGTCTACTAACTTTGAATGAACAATATTAATTTACTTTGGCAATATGATTACCTAAAGGTTACATTTTTATTTGTTGTTATGTAGGTTGGACCTCAGGAGATCTTGGTTGTTGGTGGAGATGAAGATGATCCATCCATCCAGAGTAGTTTTGAAGAAGCAAGCTGGGAAACAGTAGATTCTGATTTAGTTGAAGAAGCAAGCTCGGAAACAGTGGATTCTGATTTAGCTAAGTTGATAGATAGTAAAATTGATATAAAACATACAAAATAAGATATGGTGCATAGGTTACCTAGTTCTAGTAGTCACGTGTCATGTCAGTTTAAACATTTTGATAGTGTAAAGGATGCGGTTGATCACTACTATCAGAATGAAACAAGCCAGGTACATTTATGGAAAGGCATTCTTTTCTTATCCATTTTACGGAGGGGCCGTGGTTGTCAGAGTAGATGGGAATCCATATCAGAATGGGATTTTCTTCTTTGATATTCATTTTCCATTCTAGTATCCTGATGGACCACCTGTAAGCACATTATTACAACTGTATGATTTGTAACTGGAATTGTTATCTAAGTTTTTTTTTTGATATTCAATATGGAAATATCTAATGGGTTTATATTGGTTTTTAATTAATTTGCAGTTCGTATACCACCATTCTGGTGGACTAAGGTTGAATCCAAATCTGCATGAGAGTGGGAAAGTCTGCCTCAGTCTTTTAAACACATGGACAAGAAAAGGAAATGAAGTCTGGAACCCAACATCATCAAACGTTCTACAAATCCTTGTTTCCATTCAAGGACTAGTACTAAATGCTAAGCCTTACTTTAATGAACCTAGATATGAAAAGAAAAATGGTTCAGTTGAAGGGGAGAAGAACTCAGGAAACCTCTTAAAATATTTACCTATGTTCAAAAGGGAGGTTAGCTACAACATCATTAACTCTGTATTTGTGGCCATCTTTACGCCGGACTTTAATGTTGTATATTAGATATTTAAAATATTATTTTTGTTGTTAGTAAACTGAACTCATTGATAATGATGATATATATATAGATATTATATTTTGTGGTTTGGATTTATAAGTACAAGTTGTAAGTTTCAGTCTACCATATACTTGGCACATGTAAATCACATATGAACTTGAGATTTAACTCGTAAACTAAATTTTGAAATGCTATGGAACTCATGAAATAAGTGTTCATGGAGAATCACTCAAAGTGTTTAGAAAAGATCCCACGCTAAAGCATATGCAGTGGCTGAAAGGTTGACTTAGATCTAGATCCATAGTGGGCTAAGAGTTCACTCAGATTTTGTTTGGGATATTACAGTGCTATCAGAGTTGTGAATGTTTCTATCCCGATGGGTTGTCGGTGATAAGTACTTTTAGACTAGTTGTTGAGTGACCAACATAAGTACTTTCAGACTACTTGTTGAGAGACCAATACTTAATAATTCCAGTCTCAAGAGTTGTTCATTGGAAAAGATGAAGTCTAATCAAGAACTCATGGAAAAAATGTTACAAGTCATACATGGATATCAAAATAATCTAACATCACCGTTAGAGAATCCAAAATTGTTGGAACCTCGTGCATCAATTGGGAAGGAGGAAGTGGGATTCTAGTTTGAAGTGGTTGGTGGTCTAAATGTCATGCCCGTGATTTTTTAATTGAAAATTTTGTCAAGTCATGTACTCATGTTGTGGATGTGTGCCATGAATTTGACAAAACTATAGCCTTTGATCCACCATTAGAGTTTTTCTATGAGGATAATGACACCAACACACATGATCAAAACAAATTAGAAAAATTGGTTGAGGAGGATTGTTCCCATGAGCCACATCTGTTGATATAGGCGCAAACTATGATTTTTTTTTAAACTATACAATTTTCCGTCAGATTTTCGACGCCATGTGGCCACGTTCGATGAGGTTTCCAAATATCCTATGAGAGAAACCGTCGGATCACCGACGAGTACTCGTCGCAAATTCAACCACTTCCTGTTGATTTTTCTGACGACTAGTGGCCTTGTCCGACGAGGCGACCATACCTCTGACAAGAAGCCCGTTGGATAACCGATGAGACATCATCGAGAAATCGACAACCCATTCCTCTAATTAGACGACACATTCTCGAATTTTTATTGAAGAACTGTCTAACATTCGATAAGAAATAGTCGGATTTTCGACGAGCTGACTTTGGACATAAGTCGGATATTTGATGAGGCGAAGTCAAATTTTTGATGAGCTAACGTCGGACATAAGTCGGATATTCGACGAGGAGAAGTCATATTTTCGACGACCTGAAGTCGGACACTTGACAACTCAGTGGTGAAAGTTTTCGGCTTAGTCCGTTGAAAAATTGACGGGTATTGGCATGTCGTTGAATATCCGACATTCTGCCACCAACGACAAAAAAATTAGATTGCCGAATAACTGACAAGCAATTGTAGAATTTCAGACATGGAAGCCGTCTGATTTTGGGCTCAAATTTTGTTGTGAAATATTAGCGTGGTCATTTATTTCAAGAGTGTGTTATAATGATGTTTAACACCCTCAACGATGAAGAATAGAAGTGGACATTATGTTCTTCTTCTACATTAAAATTGACTCAAAAATACTGAAAAATAGTGCACTTTACTAGGCTTGGTCGCTACTTCCCTTTAGGAGAGGAGCGATCAGTTATAGTTTTTGGCCCTAAAGGGGAAACCAAGCATATCTGGAAATTACTTTTGAGCCAACCATTGTGACTTGGGATTAAAGTGAAGTAAATAAACACTAAAAAGTGCAAAAGCAATGAAACATAAGCTTAGTTACACATGGAAGAGACTTGTAAAGCATGCACATTGGGATCATCAACTAGTCTAGACCTAATCAAAGTATATAAAAGAGACCCTTTTGGTGGAGATCCAAGATTTTAGGTTGATTGAGGATCGAGCGACATTAGGATGAGAGAGAGAGAGAGAGAGATCTCCATTGTAATTAAGATCTTTAGTGATTGAGGCTAAGGGAAAAATAGGGAATTCAAATGCTGGAGGATGATAGTACAACAAGCAAATACCACAAAGATTATAAGTGTTTATCTTTCTATATTTAATAAAACTTGATTTGCTTCCCCCCCTAAAGGTCTATATCATATTATTTTTGTTGAAGTAATATTGCTTAGATTGTTTATGCATTGTAATCAATTATCTATCATTAGAATGAGAGTTCTTAGTTTTTTATGTGTGTAGGTGCGTTTGTGAAGCTTAAGGAACAATGAACTAAAATCCAAGGATCCATGCTCGACGAGTACATCAGACAAACTATATATATTAAAGGTGTATAGTTTCTTCTCCTTTAAAAGCTTTGTTTTTATGATGATGCATGTTAAATGTCAGGGAAAAGTTGTTATAACTATTTTTTATCTCTTTTTGTGGACCTAACTCATTCACTAAGGACAATGTGCTTTTCTTTCTAGCACTATGATGATTTCCCTCACAACATAATTGACAACTCTATTGGGGAAAAATTTATTAGAACTTTTTCTTGTAGATTGGGTGTTTTTCTTGATTTATTAGTGTTCAAAATCCTTCTTTCAATTCGTCTTACCTCTATGCTGAGTTGGGGAAAATTTGAGGCAAATCTAAGCAGCTTTGCTTAGTTTTTAAAGCAAAAATTTCACTCTTGGGACACTTGCTCGCCCTTGTCTATCGAACAAGAGCGACCCGTCACACTTATCATCCCTAAAGTAGTGACCAAGCTTGCTTGGTTGCCCTTTTTGTGTCAATAAAAGCAATCAGGGGTGCAAAAGGGCATCTTTTGTGTTCGATTTTTTACAAGTTTTGTTTTTGTTTTTCCTTTACTTGTTTGATCTACATGTAGACATAGCTCTCAGAAGTAGTTAGAAACCCTATTTCATAGCTTGCATGTTAAATTCTATAAAATATTAGGTTGTGTAAATAATCAAAATTCGTTGTTTTTGTCACACGCATGAATGATCTCTTTAAATATGAAAAACTACATACAATTGAATTGATAAACTTGTTTGAAAACTGTGATTATTTGCATGCATAGCAATTTAATAGACGCAAGAAAAAATAAGCATTTTTCCTATCTCAAAAGCCTTTTGGATAATTACCAAATTGAATAGAAGTTGTCTAATCTTTATCACATTTTGGAAAGATAGTTATAAAATTTAAAAATTATTTTACCCTAGTGTGCCCAATACTAAGACGTATTGGTGTATTCTTAGGTATTTTACCCTACCTCAATGTGCCCAATACTAAGAGGTATAGGTGCAGTTTTAGTTTTTTTTTTGGTATTGTATTGAGCGAAGGTTTCAAAAATATGGAAGTTGATGCACACTTACATTAAGTATATTTATAATTTAAGTTGATATTGTAAAATAAAATGTCTAACTATTAGGTTTATAGTTTTAAAATGTATATAACAGAGTATGTTTAAAATTGATTTAAATAAATAACCTATTATGATACTATTTAATTCACTAATAAAAAATCTGTGTTATAACATTTGGGAGAAATAGACACTAACTTTTGTAATTTTAAAAAATATAAATTGAAATTTAAAAAACTAAAATTATATTTACAAAAATGTTTAAACCATATTCATATTTCTCTTATAGTAACTTAGTGTGTCGTTATGATTTAAAGATGTATTTTTCAAAGTATGTTTATAATTGATTTAAAATGGTATTTTAGAGTAGTTTAAATATTATAAGTTGTTTATAAAATTTGAAAAATGAAAAATTATGATTTAATTAAAGTTATTGTTAATATAATTTTTTAAAAGAATAATTAAAGTTGTTGGTGTTTAATTAATTATATATCATTGAAACATCTCTATTAAAGGTATCTATACCCGCGGTAGGGTACGTCTCCTGTGGTACCCTATACTAGGTCCATTTACTCGAGATTCAGTTATTAAAAAGGGGGTACTTATAGGCGAAATGGTACATGGTACCATGGGTACTTTGTATCGCACCCCAAGGGAAAATGTAATGACCCCCCACCAAATATGAACTAATTCTTTGCTAACCAAGTATGGATTCTGGTTCACGACTTATGTCAAACACTTTGCAACACTTCAAATTCCACTGAATATTGTCCAAATTTGGTAGATTGATTTTACATTGATTTAGAATGAATGTTTTTATGGTTTTGTGTTCAACACTAATGGAACATAATTTAACTACCAAATGTGCACATAAAAAATATGCACTCACATCAATACAGGAATATATTTGGCAATTTGATTTAAGTGTACTTTCATGTCTGACTTTAACTGTCTTTTATAACTCTATGATTTATTAAATTTTATCTACTTTTATAGTCTTCCAATTGATATCTATTTTCTATAATTTATCAAATTTTATGTTTCAAATTTATGTTCAATATTCAAATAATTATCGTACCCACCCCAGTTTTGCTTCTTGGCAAGTTAGATTGAAAACTTTAATACAAAATTATATAGTTAAAGTGAATACTATATTATTTGTATCTTTCTGACCATTTTTGGAAAAATCTAAGAATTACAATTTTAATGGTAAAAAATGAATTAAGCCAAAACTCACATCGTGTAGTGACAGCTTCTTCCTTCCAATGTGATGTATCTCCACCACACATATAGCGTCAAGATTTGCAAGGTCTGGATGCGAATGCAGTCACTACAACGTTGATTTAGTTTCAAATTCGACCAACATTAATCATTGCTAATTCAAAACTGTCATGAAAGCCGAACTTTAATTTCTGTAGATTGAAAGGTCGCCCTCTACATTTTAAACTTCTGATTATTTTGGCAAATTAATAATGAGAAAATCAAATCACTTAACCATTCAGCTAGCTAATGTATAAGTATATTGACCTAAAAAAGACTTGAAACAATGACAAATAAAGATTTGATGCAGCTTATCCTTGAAGCTTCGAAAAACAGAACTGCTTATACAGAATTATTCATGAATTTGTCAATTGCCATTGTTGCAATCTAAGTTCTGTCAACGGGCTTTTCCAAGAGAGCAGTGATATACATTTCTTTCATTTCAGGCCCTCTATCCAACTTAGGCGCAACAGCCCATTTAAGCTTATTGTAACCGAGCTTCTCGATCATGGGCACATAGGTTTTCAACTGATCCTCGATGCAGAAGAAATGATCTAGCCAAAACAGGCCTCCGGGCCTGAGAATCCTGTAGATATCATACAATATAAACTCCAGCAGCTCCGTCGGAATCCAGTTGCTCAAAACATGCATGGAATGAACAATATCCAATGTATTATCAAAGAATGGTAGCCTTTGGGTAACAGTGATATACATGGGTATAACCCCTCTGGAAGCAATGAAGCTATTGAAGGGTGCATTGAAGTTCATGGAAGTTGTAACAATGGTGACGTTCCGCTCCCTCATTCTCACAGCGAATGTTCCGCTTCCGCCTCCAATATCCAGCCCAATACGAATAGTGTTCTTCTTCATATTCAAGATCTCATCAATGGCGTAATCCATATTGGATCCAATGTTGTCTACCCACCTGGTTTTCTCTCGGCCTTCCAGATCGAAACAGTCCTTGCAATCATCGTTACCTGGGTGGTTTTTCCTGTCGATCAAACAGGCGTAGTTTTTGCACGAATATGCAGTCCAGACTACGCTGGAATCGGGCGGGGTCTTCCAAGTGCTCTCAGGAAACGGGAACGGCTCTACGAAGTTTGCAGAAGTTCTGGGATAGCAACGCCGGCGGGGAAGAGGCTCGCAGCCTCTGAGCATGAGCTGCTGAGCGAGGATTTCATCGTCCGGGCAGCGCTGGCCGGGGGTATAATCCATGTATTTGTTCAGATCCTCCTTGAAGATAGCACAGGCATGGCCGATGGGAGGATAAATAGTGTCGGAGCCGAAGTTGGAATTGTAACCGAGCGGGAGCTCTTTGCCTGAAATGAAGCTCTGGAGCTCCTTAGCCATGGAAGCTCTGTTGGGTCCTGATCCCCATTGAAGCCATGGATCGTCTGTTTTGTCGAGTACGGTGCTAGCTGTACTCTTCTGCTCCAGCTCCGATGTCGATTTCAAGAACTGGGTGAGTTGAGAGATCTGGGCCATGAGATTTTCAGAGACTTTTTTCGAGGATTTGAGTTCGGCCTCGACGTTAAGAAGCTCTTTTTGTGTCTCGTTGAGCTTGGAGATGAGAAAGTCATTGGAAGCTGGGACGGGAAGTACAGGGGCATGCAGTTGAAATGGGACAGAATTGTGAATAGAATTTGAGGATTCTTGATTTTGCAGGGACGTCCAATTGAAGGGGCGTGAGAAGAAAAACACTGAGAGCACATTTGTGCAGAGAACAAGCAAGACAATCTGTAATTTCGTCATGGGCTTGCTCGTCCCGTGGGACTCGAAGGATTTGGCTTTGGGGGAATCGTCGAGGGCCATGGAAGTAAGAGCTGAAGGTGCTATTGCAGGGAGAAGCGAGAAACTTATAAATATGTAACATGGGGTTCGCTGGAATTGCTCCAGTAGTTGTTGGTTTATTAATATTAGCAATCTGGACTGCATTTAGTCATCCTCGCCGTTCAGGTACCGGCGGGATCAGTTTTCAATGGATTTTACAGTTTTAAAATGATTATCGAAATCCGAGAACACATCTAGTGGCGTGTCTGTGTTGACCTCAATGTTGGGCACATGACTACACTAATTCCCGGTGCGGGTAATAGGCAATAGATTCCGTATCAGTCGATTAATATACAGACAATGACGTCCCTGATTTCGATTTAAACGTCAGCTAGATCACTTGCATGCGGACTGCGCTGCCTGAATTTAGTTTTCGTCATCGGGAACTATGCCTGATCGACGGTGGGCCTGTGGATGTCGCAGGTTAGCATTAGAAAATTATTGAAGAGTGCACCGAGGCCCAGACTTCTTTACGCCGTATTTTAGGTCAATTGGAAAATGGACTGTATATTTCAAACTATTCATCTTGACCAATAAAGTAAGAAGAGTTAAGCTGTCTGCTGGCTGTGGTTTTAATTCAAAGAAGTAAATAAACTAGCAATGGCTTCAAGAAGGTGCAATAATAAGTCGATAGTATAGCTTGTAAAATAGAAGGTGTAATAATAGGTCGATAGTATAGCTTGTAAACTAGCTATTTTTTCAAGAAGGTGTAATAATAGGTGGATAGTATAGGTTGTTGTTGGAGGGTAAGAAAAGGATGAAAAGGGGAAGTGAAATTGAGATGTTGTATATATGGCATTGTACTTTGAGTAAACTATGAACAGGTTTTGCAAGGAAGGGAAATAAAAGGGCAATTGCAACATACAAATGAGAGAAATTGTTCTCCTCATAATGCAAGGAGGATGCAACCTTCAACCTCATTGACTTTCATTTTATAAACAAAGCATTGATGGCTTCATTTAGTATTTTCAATAAACAATCCACCAAGAGATAACATTGGGAGCCTAAGAGACACACAAACTCTCTCACCCATAAAAATAGCTCAACATTTACCTTTTACAATTGTTTGTTGTTGCCTTGGTTCATCACTATCTCACCCTATAGCTTTTCATTTGTCCAAAGGTTACTTATTCATCTCTTGGTTGTAGGTGGACTCTTTATGTGGAAAACACAAGTTCATCTAAAAAAACCTATTTAAATGGCTAGTGTGGGCATGCTCTGATTTCTTGTCAATTGTTTAGGAATCATGTGGATGTAATATTGAAAATTGAGAATGCAATTTCTTGTTTGTTACATATCAAAAGGAGAGGTTGAAAATACAATGGAAGCATTGTCATTATCTAACCATGATGAATGAGTGAAAGAGAAAACTAACACTTCTATATTTTGTATCCTTGGGCATAGTGCACAAGGATGATTTTGACATTGTTCCTATAATTCATATTTAATAATGTGAGCATTGAATTGATTAGCTTTGATTAGTTTTTTGGGGATGCGTTTCCTTTTTAAAATGATTCATATTTGATCATCCAACGTGTCATCCAATTAGCCCCTGTAAGGCTCACATTATAACTTGTGCAGAGTGCATTAAGCCATAAATGAGCTGGTTCAAGGTGCTAACTTTGGTCATTGGTGTTGAATTGGATTATATAATGTAAAAGTCTTGTTTTCTTATAGGTGGCCTTGATTTTGTGGCCTGTAAGGTGATTTTGCATGATAAAATGCTCTTGAAATTTGGCACAAATGATAACCATGTGGTCCATGGATTAGAGACTGGGTAATGATGGTCTCGATAACATCGGTAGGAGGCTTAGAAGAATTGATCCCCAATGGATTGATTCACTTGTTCAAGTGTGAAATACTTACTCTGAGAGAGAAAATACCACCTTAATGATATCAATGAGTAGGAAGGCATTACTATGAGTATGTCTAATCATGATACTAATATATGATCAAATTGCATTGGTATGTTGATTTCACTCACAATTTTAGTTGGGTGCTTTGTTCAAGTAACATGAGACTTTAAGGTTATAAAATATAATCCATCTTAAACATTTTCACTACATTGTTTAATGGTGTGAAACCAAACCACATTATTGATTCCGAAGTTGTGACGTGCACAATGCTTGTGTTTAATAAAATGTCTACATCACAACCTATTCAATTGCATTGAACATTCTTAATTTGTTTAATTCAACACAATACTTTGTCATTTTTTTGAGTTGAGTGAAAGAAACAAAATGTTGATAGGTTTTATGTTCAAATCCATAATATATTTCAAATGGACTATATTTAGGCTTGTGCTACTTTATGTTATAGATATGTTAAATGAAACAAGATTGGTATCTCATGTGCGATGGTTAGTATGATTGTACATGCATAGGGGTTTACAAGTGTTGTTTTCTCATCTTTCAATGAGCCCTAAAAAGCTATAACCATGCCATGGTTTAGGTCTTACATAACATTATTTTGAAAAACTTCTAGATGATATTAAAGATTATGGTATGTTATAAAGAATATCAATTTTAGGTAATAAACAACAACTTTACATCATTTCAAATTTTGTAATTTAATGATTTTCATTAAAAAAAATCAAAATTAATCATTTATTTTATATGTATTGTATAGTTTCTTTAATTTTAAAAAATAAGTTAGATAAGAAATTTAAATATTTTTTTAATAATATCTTTTATAAATTGATTGTGATTTGGAGATCATTTATTGCTTAATCATGATCATATTCACTATGCTCATTACAAGTTGGTTTTAACATATATTTATAACGATATATTTATTCTTAAAAATATATTTATTCAAAATTAAGTAATTTATAAAACATGATAAATAAATAGTTTTTAAAATATAATCATATAAATATAATATTTTTAAATATTATAATACGTTATTTTTTATTATTATATATCAAATTATGTGAAACCCCTATGGATTTCATCATTGTGATAAATATTTTTATATAAAATTTTGATATTTATTTAATATTTTTTATTCATAAAATTAAATAAATAAAATAAAATTTAGTTGTTAGTTTTGTAATAAATAACTTTACACAAAATTTCTTATATTTATTTAATATTTATTGATTCATAAGTTTAAAAATTATTTGTTTATGTTTTGAAACTTATATATGTTTTTTTTTTATGTAAGTTAGATCTTCTAAAAAATAGTTATCATTTTATTAATCTCATAAAACTTATATGTTCTTTTATATAATGTTGATTTGGTTTTGGCCATGCCATGAAAGTGTGTTCTTATTTTTACAATATTTGTTGTCTTTTATTTGAAATATCATTTAAATGTCATGAGTATAAAATAATTACTTTTATTTTCTTCTTCTCAATTTTTTTCACTCCACATCTTTTTGTTAAATTTAAGCATAATTATACTTTTAATTTCATCATTATCTCGAAGGGACCTTCTTTATTATCTCCTAGTAGTGCACTCGAAAACAAAATGTGACATCTTTTGAGATGAACTTTTTTGTTTTTAATAGATATTTGAAGTAGTGCTAAAAAGTCTCTCATTCTTCATATTCATTAGAAAGTATTTACACTTATTTTTAATGTAAAATAAATAATTAAACAAATTGTTATCTTTAATTTTAAAAGTATTTTGGAAAGAAACCTAAACTTGCATGCATCAAATTAAGCTTTCTAATACAACTATTTAAAACAATAAAGACTAAATTAAGTTTTTGGACACTAAGCAACAACACAAAAATAAAAATATGGCATGAGTAATCTAATACAATTTTGATGCTTCTAATAAGTTCCCCACTACACTTGTAATGCATCTTTGGTGTATCTCTTCATTATGTATTAATAGCGTTTGGGATGGATTTTTATCAAAGGAAAACATAAAACGTGAGAAGCATTTTTTTACCAAGCACATAAAAATGCTTGTATTAAGATCGTGATTTTATTTTAGTTTTATCTTTTAGTAAATAATATTTATGTTTTTAATTTATATTAATGCTCTTCTCTATAACATAAAGGATGATATCATGGAATAAACTTTTCTAATTTGGTGGAGTTAGTTACATAATTTATTATTAATTTCATAAAATTGATATTTATATTTTTATATATATTTAATAATATTAATTTTATATATTAAACAACTTTATTTATATAGAACGATTTTGAAAAGTATTAAAACTTTATTTATATCAACTTTATTTTATATCTGAAACATGTGGTGTTCCTAAAACATCATGGGTGGAAAGGATATGCTATCTGTGGGAGAATATGAACATTGAGAATGAAAATCACTCTCTTGGAGTGCCCTAAGTACACCCATATATCTTAGTTTCATAATCTTTGTTGCAATGATGCTTCTCTCCAAACTCTTTGAGCATAGGAATACAATTTTAAAACAAACTAAATAATTCGTTTCTTTAGGTCTGATAAACCAAAGTTACGGGACGTTAACCATCATCATCATCGTATATATAAGTGTTTTTCAAATTTACATGATGTTCTCCTATGTTAAGAGAGGAATATCAATGCATGTTATAGTTTTATTAACAAATCATACCATTAAAAAATACTTGCTTTTGACATGTCAATCTTATCTATTGCCTTGAACTCCATGATATCATATGAAGAGTCATTACGGGCGTTTCAAAACTTAAAACTTAAAAGTGGCGTCAAAAAGGAAGGAAAAAGACATCTGGCTTCCACATCGTCAAGCCATTCAATTAAAATAAATTGCCTACCAGCACGCAAAGATCCGATCTCCACCATTCAAGAACCATCACCGTAACTACAATTATATAGATGAAGGCTTATTTTATAAGAGATTACAGTAGATTACATTTGTTGCTATGGAGTTGATTATTGTTTTCCAAATCGCTTGCAAGACATGTGAGAATATGCCATCAATCCAACAAATTGTTGCTTCATAGGATAACGGTTTGTAGAATTACGTGAGGATTGAACCAAACGAACTTGCAAATATCGCTACACAATCACTTAATGTAGTTTATCGATCCATATTTGGAGTTTTATATTTTTAATTTGATTTTAGTTTTATTGATCTTCCTACTATTATTTTTAATAGTGATTTGTTTTCCATAATTGTTTGTTGTGACGGCAAAAATCATGGGGAGGAATCCACAAAGAATTGTCCAAATTGAATTGAAAATTAGTTTTTTTTTCACCAATAGGTGGTAAAAAATTTAAAAACCTAAAACACTAAATTGTTTTCAGAGATAACTGGCCATCCTTAACAAACATGTGCCTTCAAGTCATCCAACTAAAACCAACAGTGAATTAAGATAATCGCTAATCGCTGGCCACCTACACAACCATTCATTACATCTTCACACCAACGAATGCGCTCCAAGACCAAAAACGGTTTTATCAAATGGACCTGGAAAATTTATTTGTCTTTGAAATTGAGAGAAATATTTTCATCCGGAGATTTCTTTTCTCATCCTTCTTATCGCAGTCCCACCATCGTTGGTAGATCTGTCAAATAAAATCCATCCAGCTTTCCGTGATACAACTATGTATAGAAGAACACAAGTTTCGTGAAAGATTCACGTCGGTTTGATTGAATCATTTGATGGATTATGGAGTCGTAGAAATTCTACAACCAGTGCTTGCAGACATCATGCTTTTCTATGAAAGATTTCACCAGATTAAGAATTTGGGATTGTTTGACATTAGCTTTTCAACATTACATTGTTTCTTTAATTAGAATTTTGTTAAAGTTTTATTAAAAAATTTAGGATCTCTCACGATGATCCGCTGGTATTCTGGTGAAGATTTGCGTAGACTTGAAACTAATCATGAAGATTCAGATTCATAGTTTCTTGCAGAGTTCGATCAAGAGGGTTGCCCAGGTTTAAATGAATACAGAAAGGAGAAGTTACGATAGATCAAGAGCATATCTTTAATCTTGAAGCAAGGGATTTGATCCTAAAGAAAAGCGACAAACTGTAGCACACTCGACGGAATTAGAAAAGGGCTAACAAACACATGCATTGGTGACTATACTATTGGAAAGGGACAAACTGCAGCACCAGAGAATCTCACAATGCCATTAATTTGCAGCTGGGCCAAATGAGAATGAGTTGGGTATCTCTGTTAGAGATAATGCTTCTTTAAAGAGGTATATTAGAGTTTGGGATTGGTTTTGGTTTGTTGGAGGATATTGAGAGATTCTCTCAACCCCTCTCTCTAATAATGGAATTAGTTGGACCTCACTCCAGCTATATATGTGTATCGTATTGTGTTTAAAAGAAGAATAATAGCCTGAGTGTTTTATGTGTTGAATCATGGCTGCTCTTGAACAGGATGTGGAAAAAAATCTGAAGATTTCCTTTTGAGTTATGGTTGGGCTCAGATATTGACAAAAGACAACATCATAGAACCCTTCATGTGGTGTTGATGTATTTGTAACTTCAGAATGTATTCACTTGTATATCTTATGTCTTGTACCCCGATGTTTATTCCAGGAAGTATCTGTAATGTATTTGAGTCATGTCATGCCCCGATGTTCCTATCGGGAGATTCAATAATGTAAACAAGTCATGTCAAGTCATTGTGGGTAACTCTCCTATTGTTCAAGGGTTAAAGTCCCCGCAGTTCTGTGGCCCTAGGGTTATTAGACTCTCATAGAGAAGTCGGCCCTAGTGAGTTATTGTCAAGTCAAGAATTAGTATAAATAGAGAGTGAGCCTCTCTATTTATCACACACTCACTCATACTCAGTTGTAGTGCATAGCTGAGAGAGAAGAAGTTGTTGGGGCTAGAAAGAAAGAGGCTACTGCTGTCGGGAGATCATCCTACTGTTTTGGGATTTTACTTTTGGTGTTGATTCTATCTCTGAAGAAGTTGAGGGGTTTTCTCCATTTATGGTTTCCCCAAGGAAAAACATTGTGTTCATTGTCTCTTGTGTTTGATTGTTGTGCTTGTTATTCTCTCAGTTAAAGATTCTAATATAATGCTAGCTTAAATGATGAAAATTTAACATGGTATCAGAGCTAACCTGAGAAGAAGACACTGTGCAGCCGCGGAAACTAGGGATTCCTATTTTTTGGATCTCTCTCCATAGTTTTTCAACAAAAGAAGGTTGGACTGACTCTTCTCCCTAGGGCGCATCTTTTTGTCGAAGCAGAATCTGATTCTGAGCGTTTTCAGTTTTGGACCTGACACTACTGCCAGAAATTAGGGCTTTCCACAGAAGTGGAATTTTTGAGTGAGCCCAGGTCTGGATTGATCTCCACCTCATTTCGAAGTTTAGAGATCAAGATCAAAGGGTGAATCCGTGGACCTGGGTAACACTTTTTGGCAAGTGCATTTTGGCAAAAAGGAAAAAACGCACCTCGGTCGAGGGTTTAACAAGCCCTCGACCGAGGTTTTAATATCTTGACCGAGGTTTTATCAAGCCCTCGACCGAGGTTCTTTTAAGCCCTCGACCGAGGTATTTACTAACCCTCGGTCGAGCTATTAAAACCTCGACCGAGGGTTAATAAATACCTCAGTCGAGGTATGCACCTTGGTCGAGGTAAATACCTCGACCGAGGTGCCTGTATTGAAAAAATTATAAATAGGGGCCGCAGGCCCCCGCCGTTTGTTTCACAAAACGACACCGTGACGTGAAAGCTCGACCGAGATACGAAGTGAGAGCGACCCTGAAGCAACCCAAGCACCCCGAAGCAACCCAACCTCGTCACGATGGCGTCGGACCCAAGAGGTAACACTTAAAATAATTGTTTTTCAGTTTAAATAATTGTTTTTCAATTGAAATGGAATTAATTTTTTTTTTTAATAAATTTATAAAATTTATTTTAAAATATAGTAAATGTATGTTTTTATTATTTTCATGTTTAAAATGTGTACCGGCAAGCAGAAATG
>LPNX010624412.1:3052-19335 GCA_001517045.1 Pseudotsuga menziesii
GTTGGTTGTGCGAGTGCTAAACCTGTGGATTTGGTTACAAAACAAGTTAGTCAATTTTCAATCAATCAATCTGCTTCAGGACAAGGCACAACTTTGTCTAAACCTGCCCAAACGGTGAGTGTGCTTTCAGTGCAATCGTCGGACTAAAACGGTAACCAACATCCCAGACAAGAATAAGAGAATGGGAATAGGAATGAGAATGCTAATAATAATGACAAGAATGCCTGTAATGCTAGGGGGGACAAGCAAGATAAACGTAAAGTTAAATTTCCTTGCAAGTTGTGTAAGGGCGATCACCTCACTTACTTGTGCCCTTGTATTGATGAAGCCTCGAGATTCTTGGCACAGGGCCCAGCTGTGCTAACTAACCCTTTACCTCACAATCAAAATATGAACTCGAGGACCCATGATCAGTCTGGTGGTGATCAATATCTACCGAAGGGTAGTGGTCGTGGTTTCATTAACATGGTACGTGCTGCGAAATTTGTGACCCATGCAAAAGACTATGGTTCATCACAACCCAGCCCATGAAAGGAACCTGATCCACCATGGACTCCTTTACATATTGAAAAACCTGTGGATAAACCTGAAGCTGCACTTTGCATTCCTAAGGGAGTCCTTAAGTGCTCGTGGCACAATCCTAATGCCCGAGCTGCCCTAAACTATTCAGTTGTCGAGGATTTGGGCCACACTCCTTGTACGATGTCTGCATTTGAAGTAATTCAAAGTTTTCCTTTGCAAAGGAAGGATTTGTTTTCTTCCCTTAGTGTGAATGATGATAATTATTCATCCGTGATTAAATTTGAAACCACAGGACTTCAGCCTCGCTTGCCTTACTATGTGTCTCTTTTGGTTCATGTAGAATGTCTTAACATGACTGTCAATCACACTGTAATTGATGAAGGTGTTGCTGCTTCTGTGATGTCTTTATCATGTTGGAAGGGTTTAGGTTCCCCTGAGTTGTCTAAATCAGCAACCATGTTAACTATGTTCGATAAGAGATCATTTAGGCCACATGGGATCCTTCCTTCCCTTAAAGTCCATTTGGGAGGGAAGACCGATGCAATAGAGGTCGAGGTGGTTGATGCGCCCCTTGACTATATTCTGTTGTTGGGTAGGAATTAGATGTACAGTATGGAAGCCATAGATTTTTCCGTATTTCGCATTGTATGCTTTCCATTTAACAGGAAGATAGTCACAATTGATCAAATGTCATTCAAGAATCTGTTAGTTACTGCATCTTCGGGAGCTTTGATCCCGATCGTAGAGCACTTTCAGCCAGCAACTGGGAGTGTGGGTGTGGGCATGTATCCATCCCTCATGGGAAGTTTTAGTTGTCCTGCGTCAATCCTTATGATAGGGTCTAGTTCTGGTAAGGATTCGATATCTATGAGATCGGTGTCTTTTCACACGAGTCATATGGAAGATTCTTGGATTTTTCCTACACTGAATACTCCGAGTGAGCCCATCGTGATGGACATGCCATTACCTGTAACTATGGTAGCTTATCAAGCTAATCTTGAGTGTGTTGCAGAGCCGAGTCCTTCCTCTTCGCGGATGCAAGAGGAGGACCCTTATGTGCTTCCTGAATGGGCAGTACAGTCTTCTCATGCACACAACTCCCTTGATAGTGTTTTCCCTTTAGACGAAGTGATTATTAAGGCCACGTCGGGAGTTGAGCCACCATAGGAAGAACTCCATCATATATCTTAATTTCTTCCTGACCTTGACCGCTTGGAGCATGAGGACTTTAGGGAGGTTCTTAGTGAGAGAATTGGTAGTCCTATGGTTCCATTAAGCTCTCTTGGTCTGATGGCTAATAGAAACATGGAAAATATATCTCCAACGATTCCTATCAATATATCTCATGATCTTGGTAGGATAGAGAATGTCTATATTGGGGAGGAATGTTCCTGTGCTGAGACTCAAGAATACACCGAGTTGTTTAAAGAATTTCGTGATATCTTTGCTTGGTCTTACGAAGAAATGCCAAGTATCGACCCTCATATTGTCGAACACGAGATTAAGACTTATCCTAATGCTAAGCCTGTTCATCAATGCTTGTTTGCGGTGAATACTAAGAAAGCACTCGCGATCAAGGCAGAGATAGAGAAATTGTTGAAAGCTGATTTTATCTATCCCGTTCTTTTGATGTAGTGGATTTCAAACCCCGTTCCAGTGGATAAGAAGTAGGAACTGATCTGCATATGTATTGATTTCTGTGATTTGAATCATGCCTGTCCTAAGGAAATTTTTCCACACCATTTATTGATAAGATTTTGGATGAGTGTGCAGGTACCGAGGTTTTTTCCTTCATGGACGGCTTTTCCGGATATAATCAGATACAAATTAAACCTGAGGACCGAGATAAGACTGCATTTATTTATCCTTGGGGAACTTTTGCATATCGAAAAAATGCCTTTTGGCCTTAAGAATGCCAAAGATACTTTTCAGCAGGCCATGACCTTGATCTTCCACGATCTCAAATCGATTACTGAAGTATATTTGGATGACCTTGCTACTCATTCTCGTATGAGAATATGGCATTCCTATCATTTGAGATTGGTGTTTGAAAGATGCCACCATTATCTGGTCAGGTTAAATCCTCACAACTGCATCTTTTGTGTCAAGTCAGGTCACTTGTTAGGATTCATCATTTCTAAAGAGGGTATAAGAGTCGACCCTTTGAAGGTAGAGGCAATACTTTAGTTATCTCCCCCAAAAAATATTTGTCATCTTCAATGTTTGCAAGGCATGGTAAACTTCTTACACAGTAGTGTAGTGCTCCAATCATATACCGTGGGTCTCATGCACTCCACTATGTAGAACATCAGAGGCCATGAGGCCTAGTGGAGTGAAGCCAAGCCTGCTATCCTGCCCAGTATCAATAGGATGGCCTTTAGGCCCAGCACCTGTATGGAGTTAGTTGGGATCTGACTCCCCACCTTCTTCATGTCCAGATAGTAGTACACCGCAATGTACTCATATATAGTCAAGCCACCTCTAGGCCTGCGAGAACATAGGTTCACTACTTCCCCCCATCGAGAAAGTCCAGTAATAAATTATATGTCCTCCACCTCTATGGTGAGGGACATCCCATCTATCTGGAATGACTCTGAGTCTGGATCCTAGTAGTCAACCAGCATCTACAATAGTCCTGGTTTGGTCCTTAAGCCACCAAGACACAAAAATTTATAGATCCCACATGCACGTAGCACTTGTTGAGCCATTAGATCATCCCTTACTGCCTGTTCTACATCACCAGTTCATGTTCTCTCCATTCTATGACCATCCTGCACAAAAAATGAAAATTTTTCCCATTAGAACACTTAAAAAACCATATGCGCGGTCGCATACGCGACTGTTTTCCAAACAATGAAATATGTACGCAACTGTGAGGGCATTTTTCATGCATATCCAGCCCTATACGTGGAAAAACCCTCAGTTTCTCTGTGGGCCATAGCACCTCTTTCGGAATGACCTAGAAATCAAAAATCGCCATGGAATTTGATAAAAATTGCATCCAAATGGAAGAGCAAAGCATGGGTAAGTACCTGGAAGAAACAGTAGTGGATTCCATCGGCTGGATCTCCTGGAATTCACTGTTGAAAATCTTAGTGCAAATGGGTAAAAATTTCAAATGTTTTGTAATGGTTTGAATTGTTTACTATTTATAGAAGTTTTTCAAATTTTTGAAAATTTGTAACCCCTTTCCTATAGTTTGGACCATTTCTAATCCTTTTGGACTGTTTTTGGACTAATTTATGATCTAGGAGACCTTTTTAAGTGCCATTTCAGCTGTTGGATTGACCTGTTTGTGCTAATCTCAGGTATCATGTCTAAACTGGCATATAAGTTAGGTTTCATCACCATTTGCTTTTTGCATGACCATATGACCATTTCATTATAGCCTTAAGTACGAACCCACTCTATTATGTCATGGAACCTTCTTGCTGTTTTAGAAGTGGCATGATATGAGTGGTAGAGCTTGACCTTACATGGGTACCCTAGTTAGCGCCTTATTTGCATTTGGTTCCCATGCTGACATTTTGTCCTTTAGGGTATGGGATTCTGTTGTATAGTATTTCCATGAAACTTTGCAAGAGCCTTATACTCCTCTTGATCTTTTGCTGGCCTATTCCCCTCAGGACTCCCTTATGTCAAGTTGTAATTTCATTATCATGAGCTTTGCCTGTCTTATTGAGCTTTATCCTAGCTTCCATGACATTGAGTTTCAGCCATATATCTCGAGCTCATCTCATGTCTAGCCATGCAGAGCCATTTTATATATCCTTTGTAGCTTGATTTCATTTTTACCGAGAGGGGATTTTCCCCTGAGTGTTGCTATCCTACACATGTATCCTTGCATTGAGCATAGGTATGTTCCACTGCTTGGAACTAGTTTGTTTACCGCTATGACAGTCGTCTCCTCCTAGTCTGTAACTATAAAGCAGTTTTATTATTTTTCAATCTTTTTAAATATTTGAAAAAGTGCAAACAAATCAAAAAACCAAAAAGCTGAACAAGGAAAGATGTTATCTTTGGCAGCTATCGAGTCATGTCACCTTCGAATAGAGCACTGTATATAACATCCATTGGTTGGGTTTATAGTTTGACTTTAGGAGCTGTACTCGTTTATCCGAGTTTATCTTCATCGACTGGTTAAGCTTCCAGTCCCCATGGATCCTCTGTTTATGCTGCCTTTATTCAGTCACCATACATTGTTATTCTCTTATTCAAAGGAAGTTGAAACCTGAGTCGGCCATTCCTCAGTTATCTTGGCTTTGAATATCGACCATTCCCGGTACAGTTACTGGTTTGTGCACCTTATGATCGAGTCCTTCTACATCATACAGCTTTGCTGAGAACCTCATGTTGGATGACGGGGATGCCTTAATGCGCTCCTTCTGGTGGATTTCATCCCATCGAATTCATATCATTTATTTTGGGATTGGAATCTAGAGTCATTTTTGAGTTCCTTGAGACTTGCAGTCATCAGTGGCAGGTTCTCTCACCATCGACAATATTTTGGAATACATCAATGTCCCCTGATTGATGGTTCCTCTCAAGTGTCCGACCTCGACACATTTATTCAAAGTTGTTAGTTTGCACTCTAGTACCTTGATTCCCATTTTCTTTATCGGTGGGTGATCTCGCGTCTGATAACATTATACATCAATGATCGGTAATCGGATGATGGACTACTATGTTCGACCTCGACACCTCTATTCACATAGTAGGACATGTAGTGGTTTGTGTAGAAGACCTTCCAGATTGGTGGCATCTCTTATATGCTACCTCCTTGATCATGCCAGTGTTCATGAGATTTCAGCTCTCCTGACTTGATTCTAGTATATGTCACACATTTCCAGCTATTATGGAGATCTTGATTCATTGTATATCTTCATCCATTATGGAGATCATTATCCTTTGTATATCTTCATCATGGAGATTCTAATCTATGTTTATTGTATGTGGCGATGACCACTTATGTGATATCTTGTATCATGCCTATTCATGGCCATTGTACTCTTATGTATCTGGGACTGCTATATGTATTTGCAGTTATGTGTAGACTTGTATCATTGTAGTATGTTGATTGGGTGGTTGGTCTTCCATTTTGCATCCTTTATCACTCCACTTCTGGGATGGACTTATAATGTATTTCGGCCATCGTATGACCCCTTTGACCTCACACATTAGGGGGCGTCTGTTATAGCTGATTTTACCACTCTAGGTGAATCACACTTGTATGGCCTTTCCATTGTCCCTCTGTAGACTCCTTAGACTCCTTGGACCATTTTTTTGTTCTTTGATGTTTCCTTGACCATCCCTAAAAACATGTGAAAATTGCTATACATGACTTTTAAACCCCTCATCGTGTATATACATGGGTTTGACCCATAAAACCACGTACATCAGAATGTGTGCATAATCCAAATCCTTTTGGATTTTTCCTTGACATGGATCTGACTCACTTGAATCCTGGCCTTCCATATGCCTTGAGATCACTCAGATTCAACCTTTCATTACCCCTTTGAAAAGCTATATAATGAACTTTTTGGTACATTGAAGGCATATGAGAGAATTGAAAGCAAAGAAACTATAGTCCATTGTTCACAGAACTTGTGCTTGAGTCTACATCCCTTTGTCCCTTGGAGCACTTTTGTGTTCTTCCCAAGATTTCCTTTTGCTTGTGAGATTGCTATCGAGAGATGGAGGATTGAGGTGGTGGAGGCCCAAGTGGGGGATTCAGTTTCTCCGATTCATAAACGTGCCAACAGAGGTTGTATACATTGTAATCTCTGATTTTATATTAATAGAAATATCTTTTCCTGTCTAATAATGTATGCTTGAATGAATATTTTACCGATGGATGATTTCAAATGCTTATACATTGTTGATTATATATGCTAGAATATATCTAACACCAATATATAGTATGCTTGTCTTGTTTACTTGTTGTTGAGGAAGTGATTTATCAATTCAAGCTGAAGTTGGAAAGCTCAACGGGGATCTACCTCAAACGTCCAGAATAAGGTACGAGGTCTGATCCTTTAGTGTTAGATATTGAATTTCTATTGCATATTGGAAATGATTGATTTCTAGAGTCAAGTTGTCTGTTGTGGTACCCCAAGACATAGAAATTTCTCTCTGTAACATGCAGCATATTCACCTAATGGCCAAGCTAGGCTCCTGGCCATGAGGTGAAACTGCGGCCCGTAATAAACATTAAACCATACCCAATGAATATAATAACGAGAAGGATAATTAAGCCCTGTTGTCAATGCATATAAAGTAGCAACCTTAATAAAACATAGAAACCATATGTTCAGGAAGTATGCCAAGATAATGGTCATAATAAAAAACCCCAACCATGATAAGAAGCCATACATTCCACAAATACAGTGCCTAAACAATAAATTGACACAAGAACGATTTACATAGTTCCATTGTAATTCCAAAGAATTCACATTATTTTAGATCCAAACATGGATATATTCCATTAAAACATTAAACCCACACGATTGAAATACAAACCAAAATTTATTTACAGAGCCGAGTCTTTGTCTAGACAGAAACGACTCACCCAAAGTATTTACTCTTAAAATGTCATGGGAAAAGATGAATACAGTCACATCTCTCATATTCCCAAACCATACGAAAGACCAAAACTAACTATAAAACTCTATTAACCAAAATTACACAGAGATAAACCCTCCCAAACCAGAGTGCAACACTTTGTCACACATACACGTAGAGTTAAGCACCTATGCATTTCACACTGCTTACCCACTTAAAGGGTTGCACAAACAATCCATAGAGCTACTGTCAAGCCACGTTTCAAATCATCCTTGTCACCTATAAAATCAAACACGTAGAGATTAGAGGAGTATGCCAAGCCTCAATAGAAGCAAACAATAAAAACAGTTTTTCAAAACCATGTTAAGAGCTTACCTTTCGGCGAAAGGGAATACTATTGCTCCACGCAGCATAGACACCCGAGAGCTAAAACCACTCACACAACCAGAGGAAGATACAAATGCATTACCCAAATGACCAGACCGGTGTATGAGGATCGATTCCCACGCTTTCCCAATAGCATTAAAAGCGCCACCCTAGCCTCCACTACAGTCAAAATCCAAACCCATTTTCCCATAGTTAAGCCAATGACTATTTAGTGTAGTATGCCACCCTAGCATAAAAACCCTAGATCAACCCTCCATTGCAACATTAAGCCATAGTTCTATGGCATATGAAATATGCAATAAATAATTTATACATATCGCTTAGTTTTTTCAAGAACTTATTATAAAGTTTGCCATGACATATAAAACAAGCCTTAAACCCTATGATTTATACCTTAAAAATTTACATGTTATAAATTGAATATCAAAGCGGATAAGGTTGTATAACCTTAAGAATAACAATAATGTCAATTGTAATGACTTAAACCACACACTATCAACTCTACATAAACGTGGAACGTAGGCATAGCTAAGTGAGGAATTTAGTCCTCTTATCCTCAGTATGAATAGGATAGTGTAACATAGTTATCATGCTGAAGGATGTTGTTACTTTTCACTATCGTATATAGATTCCGCTGACAAGATAAGCTGCAAAAAAGAGGAATTTTGCATTAGTTTGCGATGAACTAATTAAACCTCGTAAGATAAAGAGGAACCTTTTTACCTCTCCGATTGATCCCTTAAGGGATAAAACCCCGCCACTCCATCCCTTAACAATTATAGGCAAGTCATATCTTTTAATAGATAAGATCATAAACGAAATACAAGAAAAATAAATAGGAAGGAATACATCATTGAAGAAGCATATGCAAATATATGCCAATAGTAAAAGCCGATAGATTAATCATATAACAAATCCAAGTAACTTAACCATAGCACTTAACCATATCAACATTACATAGGAAAATAAATAAAAAGGGATATACAGCTTACGAAACTTACATATACTAAACAATGACATATATATTCCACAAACGATAATTAATTCCATGAAAGGTGTCATTTAAATATCCTATAATTTTTTTTTGAATTTCGGGGACATTACAAGTGGTATCAGAGCTCAGTTTCAACACTAAGAGACCTAATGGGCGTTCCAAACATTCTTTGCAGAAAATAAATTATATTTTTGAAATTTTGTTAAATAACAAAAAATTTCTTGTTATTAAAATTTTTACATTGCATGATTCAAAGAACAGTTTCGATCATGAACACATAAGAGGACAACAACTAGAAAGGAAAAATGAATTCCCCCACATGGGAAAAATAATTGGTGATTGAATTAAATTCTGGTATGTTGAAAACCATACAAAGTATGCAAGCATACTTACAAAGTTTCAAGGATGATAATATGAATGAAAGAAAAAAGAAGCAAGAAATTAATGAATCTTTACTGCAGAACATGATGGGAGGAAGCTCGCATGGACATCCCACTCAGTCAACCAACAAGTTAAAGAAAGAATTTTATCATAAACAGACCAACATCCCAAAAGAAGAAGGAAAAGAAGAACACACCCATGAACTTCCAGAAAGAGACTATCAGAGTCTTTCTAGTGATAATTCCCTTTCTCCTTGCAAAAAGGAAGGAGGGAATGATAAAACCTCTAAGGAGAGTTCAAAAATATTAGAGCCCCAACCTATGAAGGAGATATGAACACCGAGAAAAAGTTTGAAGAATGGATAAATACTTCTGAGTGCACAACTACTCTAGTGAGATGAAATCTTGTCTACCCATCTATAATTTTAATGGAAAAGCAGCTAGATGGTGGACATAACTAAAGCATACCAAGAAAGATGAGGTAAAGAAAATATGATGGAGTAACTTCTAGATAATTTTTCACGAGAAATACGTGTCTGAATGATTCTTCGATAGGAAGGTGAAAGAATTTCATGAGTTAAGAATGGGTTCCATGACCATGGATTCTTTCATCTAAATTTGTTTGGATCTGTTACACTACGTACCTTATATAAAGGATGAGAAAGTGAAAATACAATGGTTTTTAGGTTGTATTCCTCCCAATTATCGAGAGAGAATTTAATTTGACATGACTAAGAATCTATATACTACCCTACACAAAGCTATGCTTTGCTATGAGAATTGACAACTAGGTTAGGAAAACATCAAAAAAAGTAGAGACAAGTGCAGGACCTTCTCAGACAACCACAAACTGGGTTTCAACCCACCACCTTACAGAAAATAGAACAATGGTTTTCCAGCCAATAAGAACTTCAACAATACAGGTACAAAGACATGTGTACCAATTCCAAATGGGGGAGCCAATGTTTCCGTGATGCAAATCAAATGCTGTAAATTCCAAGAGTCCCATTGTGCCCAAGGCTGTAATAACAAGACCAATGGAGTCTTAAACAACTTACAAGGAGGACCAATGGTAGAGGACATAGTTGGAACACCGAGGATTTATGTAGCCTTGTATGGGTGACATGTAGACCATCATGCTACTATGGTTGAGATAGAAGGTAAGATTTCCAACACTTCTATTTCAATATTGATTGACCCCAGCTCTTTCTGAATCTATGTATCACCTAAAAATTGTTGATTTATGTAAATTAGACAAAGTTAAACATGAGAAACCCTGGATGGTGCAATTAGCCACATGTACAAAATGAAAGGTTTATGAAATAATTAGAGATTGTGAGGTAAACCTAATGGTTTCCCTTCTAGGATAAATTTGAATATTTTACGCTTAGGATCGTATGATGTACTTATTGGCATGGACTAGTCGCGACAACACCATGTCATGCTCAACTGTCTACACAAGTCAACATTGTGTATAGATAGCCAAGGGAATCAGGCAAAGATTCAAGGCATACCTAAAAATGTTTTCGTAAAGAAAATATCTACCTTACAAGCAAAGACATGCATTAGAAAATGCTACAAACTATTTGCAATCAACATCCTGGACATAGAAGCTGAAAGAGAACATCATATCAAGGAATTTCTGGTTCTCATAGACTTTACAGATATATTTTTTGAGAAGATACTAAGATTACCACTGAAACAAGACTTAGATTTTTCCATAGTACTTACACCAGGGTTATTTTCAACTTCAAAACCCCCTTACCGCATAAGCGCAACAGAGTTGGTGGAACTCAAGTTGCAGTCGTAGGATTTGATCGAGAAGGGGTATATCTAACCTAGTGTGTTCCCTTGGGGAGAATCGATACTTTTCATCAACAAGAAGGATGGTATGATGTGTATTTGTATTGATTACCACCAACTTAACAAAATGATCATCAAGACCCAATACCCACTCCCTAAGATCGATGACTTGTTTGATCAAGTAGGAGGAGCCAAGATCTTTTCAAAGATTGAACTGTGGTTTGGATACCATCAGGTATAGATCCACGATGAGTATATTCATAAAATCTCCTTTCATATGAGATACGGCCACAACGAGTTTGTAGTAATGTCAGTCGGGTTGACCAATGTACCCACAAAATTTATGTGTATGACGACCAATATCAACAGTAAATACCTGCATAAATTTATGTTGGTATTTATAGATGTGTTGAGGCCTGGAAATTCGTAGGCAACAATAGCAAGGGATTCTCCCCAGTCAACGTTCCCAATTATCCCGTTGACTATTTGGTATAGGGAATCCGTCTCGTTTGTGGTCCGGCTACCGTAGGTCAAGTAACAAAACAAAGGGTTTTACTAGTTACGGCCTGGCTCACCGCGTTTTTGTATTTTTTGACTTAATGTATGAAATGCAAGTGCCTAATTGACAATGCAAGATGATAAAGATGCAAGGAGCAGTCAAAACGTGATGCACAGGTTCTTACCTCTCGTATTAGCACCCACAAGCATCTAAATCACATAAACAACAAGAAATTAAATCTAACTACCTAACCTATCGCTAGCGAGCAATATTATCATTTATTCGTGAGTAATGTATTTTGTACATGCATTATGAAAAGTTACAGATAGCTGATACTTCTTGCAATACACATGAATAGTTAAAGATATTTAAACAACAACCAGATAGCCAATTGTCTATGAACCGCCTCCATTACTCATGGTGGAAAAACATCATTAAATATACTGAAAAGCACTAAAACAAGAACATATGTTCATGCAATTAGAACACTCCCACAGTTAATGAAAGACAGCTGAAAACAAAATAGTTCCTCTTCAACATTGCTCATTTTATCACGTGGATGCATTCCACAGTTGCGCTTTCTCCAACAGGCATAGTTGCAATTTTGGATTGTAAAACAAAATAGTTCCTCTTACAAGAAAATGGTTTACAAATTTTCCAGGGAAAAAGTCCCTTCAAGTTTTAATTTTTTCCATATTTAAACTACAACCGCACACCCTTTGGGCTGCCCCCAACGTATGACCTTTCAGTTCTTCAATGCTTCATATTCCTCTATGTTGTTTGTATGCACTCATGAGCCATTTAGTAACGTACAGGCCGCTTTGTCTTCTCATTTTGTTTCTGTGATCGTTCATGATCTGATTAGTAACAGATAGATCTTTCTAGTATGTGCCTTTGCCGCCATTCATTTTGTCCTTTTCTTCAGTCGTGAGGTCCATGGCTTGACCTTTTCCAAAACTGCCTCGGTGTGCCTTCGCGCTGCGTTCACCTGAAAAATATTCAAATCCACCTGCTTCATCAAAGCATATTATTCATGGCGATTACATTCTAAGCAAAACACCAAATAAAAACAACTAAAAATGGTTAATCCACCAGAAATGGCCAGGCGCATCCCTTGATCTGAGAAGTTTTAATAAACATAAGAGTTTTGACTAAGCCTTGGGCAAGAAACTCAAAATTGGAAGTCGAAAGGTTTCACACTTCAGAGACTTAACTACTTTGGGAGCTGCAATGGTGGGAGAACAAAGGTTACTGGCCTACGACGGTGGGCAGGAAACTCAGTAAAAAATCGGAGGGACTTTGACATCGGAAGCCATAAGACTTTCCTAGCCACAACGGCGGAAAGGAAACATACTAAATTCAGGCAAAACGTAGGTGGGAAAAATTTCAATCAGGAGTCGGAAGGTATTTACATCAGAAGACAAATGACTTCCCCAGCCGCAACGGCAGAAGAAAAATGGCTTCAGCTATGCGGCTAAAACAGGCCAACACGCATCGGCAGCCGCAACGATTTGGACTTCGGGTGCCAAACTGCTTTGGGTTTTGCAACGGTGAAAACAAAAAAGGTTCCGGCTTCCGATAAAACAAGAATGACTCCCGATCAATAGAAAAATACTAATTGTTTAGACAGCTTTAAAACTCCATGGCGGTAAACTTGTTTTACTTCCGCGACAGTGGCTTTCAAAAAATAATCAAGTCTGAATCATCCTTAGCTAGAAAACCAAATCACATATGCGAGTCACTATGGGATTCAAACGCAAGACTTTTGAACAGGCTAGAGATTGATCTTCAAAATTATCCAAAAACAAAGCATGCCCAAAAGGTTCAAGGATCCAACGATTATAAAACAACTCTAAATTTAGAGGAGGGGCCCAAAATTTAGAAATTTGGGGAGAACGGTTGTAGCTGCAACAAGATGACATCCTAGTTTACTCTAAGGATAAAGTGGAACACGAGGAACATCTTCTCCTAGTACTATAGGTGTTACGAGAGCACCAGTTCTACCCCAATTTTAGTGAATGTGCTTTTTAAAAACCATAGATACAATACATGGGCCACATCATCTTTGAGAAGGGGATAGTCATTGACCCAGAAAAAATTAAATCCATAGAGGACTCACCTACCCCTACTAGTGTCACATATATTAGGTCATTTTTGGGATTAACCGGTTACTACCTAAAGTTCATTGAGAACTTTTCAATGAGACCTTGTCCCATGACCACTTTGCAAAAGAAGGAAAACAAGTTCTTATGGACAACCAAGTGCGAGGAAAGTTTTCAAAATATTAAACAACTTTTGACGACTACATCAACACTACAAATTATGGATCCCAATGGGTATTTCATTGTTTGCATAGATGCAAGCAAGGAAGGGCTCATATTGGAGGATTCCTCTTGTATGACAATTGTGCAATTTGTTATGAATCACAGAAGTTAATGGAACACAAAAAAAAATACCCCACCCATGATCTTCAGCTAGAAACGATCATCCACGCCTTGAATATGTGGATGAACTACCCCATGGGGAATAAATTTATTCTAAAGACAGACAATATGATTTTGAAGTATTTATTTGAGCAACCAAACCTAAATTCTAGGCAAAGTAGATGGTTGGCTTTCCTCGGATAGTACCATTTCAAGTTAAATCATATAAAGAGAGAGGAGAATAAAATTGTTGATTCTTTAAGCCGATGAGCTCATATGTTATATGAGGTGACTTTAATTCAAAATGATTCAGATTTACATGGGAGGATTACAATGGCCACCAAATTTGACCCTTTCTATGTTGAAATCCTCAAAAACATCAAAGAGGATAGGTTGTTTCAGCAACGAAAAGAGTACAAGGTAGATGAAACTGGAATTTTGTGGTCCAAAAAAAGATTGTATGTTCCAGAAGGAGGGGACATTAGGTCTAGAATCCTCATAAAATCTTATCAGACACCCTATTTAGGGCATCTGGGATATCAAAAGATGATATCCACAATAAAGAATCACTTTTTTCTGACCTAAATTAAATGTTGACATAAAATTGTTTATCACGAAATGTCAGGAATGTCAGCTATTTAAAGTGGAGCACCAACATTCTTTGGAATTGATGCAACCATTACCCATTCCGGAAAGAAAATGGGAGATCATTAGTATGAATTTTATTATAGGTCTACCAAAGAGTAAAGGATAATGACTCTATATTTGTAGTAGTTGACAAGTTGTCAAAAGAAGCACACTTTATTCCAGTGAAGTCAACCTAAAAGGAAGTTAACATTGTCGACATCGTCCTAAAGGAGATATTCTGATTGCATGGGATACCCAAGGAAAACATCTCGTATCGAGATACAAAGTTTACCAATAAATTTCAAAGATTGTTATTCTCTAGATTAGAGATGCCATTAAACTTTAGTACTGCTTACCACCCACATACATACGAGAAGACAAAATGGGTAAACTGAGTTTTAAAAGATGTGCTTAGGATGTATGTCATGAACAACCCCACCAAGTGGGAGGATTACCTGCATCTTGCAGAGTTTTCATATAACAATGGATACTAGGCCTATGCTTATATGAGTCCCTTCGAGGTATTCTATGGACGAAAGTGTAGAACACTGGTTACTTGGGATATCCCAGTGGAATGGCTCATTTTAGTGCCCAACCTACTAAAGGAATTGGAACAATTGGTCACCATTGACCAACGAAACCTTACAGAAGCACAAGACCACTAGAAGAGCTACCCAGATAAGAAAATTAAATATAAATATTATCATATAGGAGACCATGATTGTTAAAAAGTAAAAGCAAAGAGAAGGTCATTGAGCTTGGGGAGGTGCATAAAGTTGGCACCATGATTTTGTGGACCCTTTGAGATACTGGAAATGAGAGGACTAGTGGCATATGAACTATATTTAACTCCTCACATAAGAGTTCATAACGTTTTCCATGAATCCTAATTAAATAAATATGTATATGATACTAAACATCTAGTTTATTGGTCCTTATTACCAGTGGAACCTGAAGGAGAGTTTGTATTTGAACCCCTTCATATACTGGACAAGAGAGAGGTACAAATGAGGAAGCGCACCATATTCCAGTTGGAAGTGCAATAGAATCACTTTGAGGCCGATGAGGCTACTTGGGAGAATGAAGCCACCATGAGAGAGGCTTACCCCGACTTGTTTCATGATTTCATTCCTAGTCCCTAGAACACCAAGGATGGTGTTGTTCTAAGTAAAGAGGGATGTGATATCCCAAATTTTTGACCTGACACTTATCAACATAAGTCCCATTCCACGTGATCTTGCTTTGATGCTTTTTACTAATATTTGGAATAAAACCCCACAGCACATGAGAATGACGATTTGTTTGATATATTCGGTGTAATCCAAATACATATGTTTTATGTATATGATTTCATACGTTGGGAGTGGGCCTTGAAGCGCATAATTGATGAGATATTTTTGTTGAGCACGAGCTATGAGACACATGAGTATTTGATATTTGTGTTGAGTGTGAGCTCTGAGAGACATGAGTATTTGATGTTTGTGTTGAGCGAGAAGCTCTAGAGCACATGAGTATTTTATGCTTGTGTTGAGAAAGATGCTCTGGAGCACATGAGTTTTGAAACCTTTGTGTTTAGCATGAAGCTATGAAGCACGTGAAAATATATGAATTGGAAGTGTTGGGCATAAGACCTAGAGCATTCAAAGTTGATGTTGAGCATAATCTCTGGAACATCGGATCCTTGCCCATTGCATCCCTAGGTGTATCCTACAAATAAATCCTAGCATTAGTGTTGAGCAATGAGCTCTTGAATTGCACTAAGTTGTAACTCCCTCTTCTTAGTGTTGAGTATGGGCTCTGAACAAACTCTAGGAGTTACTGCAAAATTAATATGTTGATTGAAAGTGACTCTAATAAAAAATTTATCAATCTCATCATACTTATTTTTAAGTGATTAAATGAAATTTCTCTTTTCTATATCTCATTAAGTACTAAAGAACTACCATGTTATCCGAGGTAATCAAATATGCAAGGAGTTTTAGAGCTATCTAACCTAGTTGACCTAACACCTACCTGAAGGCCTTAATAAAGAATTGAGTCTAAGCTAAAAAGAAAAGTATCATGTGTTTGGGATCATGCTATATGAT
>LPNX010624412.1:19654-37001 GCA_001517045.1 Pseudotsuga menziesii
TGTTTGGTTTACTTAGCCATGATTACCTAGTTAAAAAAATATAGGTTATATTTCCTAGTATTGTTTTAGACTGTCACATATGCTTTTATTAGATTTAAAAACCACAAGAAAAATATGGTCTCTATTCTTTCAGTATTACTCTTGTTATCATTCATATCTTAAATTCAGCCTTCTCTATAATGGTGTAATTTTTTAACATAGTCTAGATTATTTAGGATAGCTAGATTCCTCGTTATTGTTCAAACTTAGATGCAAAAGTAAAACATATTTCACTTAAAAATAAACAAAATTCATAAAGTTAAACCATAGGTCAAATTCCTCAGATTTCGAAACATTTCCAAAACTCTTAAACTTAAATTATTAGGCATTGGAAGATTTCATATTGCGAGCATATAAGATTCCTTCATTTACTTAAAATTCATTCTTAAAAACAAAATAATAAAAAATGCTCTATAGCCTTCAAACTAAATACTAAATCCATGTTAAAATCAGGTATATCCTAAACATAGACTTGAACATAATTAAATACTATATCTATGCTAAAACATCAACAATTATATTTCTTAAGAAAACCCATATAAATTCCACTATAAAACCTCTACACAAGATCCCACCATCGAAACATGTTAAGGTTTGGTCATAGGAAAAAGTAACATTACAATTACCTCAACTACTATAAACAAAAACGAAGAATATAAACCAGTTGCACCGAGGATTGAATCCTGCTGAAGGACAACTAGAAGCTACAAACATAATGCATTGAAATAAAACCAGGATCGAGTCCTGCAGGAATCATTTCCAAAGTAAAAACATAATGCTACATTAAACACCAATCCAAGCATTAGGGAAACCCATCATCGAATCATGTAGGATTATAATATTAAAAACAAAACAAAATAGATTACATGTCCATGATTAAATCTTGTAGATATGACTCATAAATACAAGACATTATAAATGTTCTAAATTCACATAGTAAGGTTTCACATTACACGATTCCCACAAAAGTTTAAACATAAACCTACAGTTTAAACCAAATATGAGAGACGCTAGCAGAACCAAATACACAGATATATAATTCGAACACTATATTCACCGGCTATGTATTCGCTGAGGGCTGAGTCATAGCTTCCAAAGCTTACGACTATAAACCCCAACCTTACATAGTATTTAAATCTCTACATAGTCACATATTTAAATAAACATAAAAAAAAATGTGCATGTTGTGTATTCACCTAAAGGCCGAGCCACGCTCATGGTCGTGAGATGAAACCCCATCGCATAATAAACATTAAATAATAGACAATGAATATAATGCCGATAAAGATAATTAAATCCTATTGTCAACGCATATACAGTTGTGGCCTTAATCAAACATAGAAACCATATGTGCAGGATGTATGCCAAGACAATGGTCGTAATAAGAAACCCCAGCCACGATAACAATCCATGTAGTCCACAAATACAATGCATAAATAATAAATTAACACATGCACAATTTACATAGTGCCATTGCAAGAAATGGCATTGTAATGCCAAATTATTCACATAATTTTAAATCCAAACACAGAGTTATCCCATCAAAACATTAAACACACAAGATTGAAATACAAACCAAAATTTATTTATAGAGACGAGTCTTCGTCTGGATAGACACAACTAAACGAAAGTATTTACACTTTAAAGTCATAGGTAAATATAAATACAATCGCATATCCCTGATTCCCAAACCATACAAAGGACCCAAACAAACTATCAAAGTCTATTAACCAAAATTACACAGAGATAAACCCTCCCAAACTAGACTGCATGTCACATCCCCAACCCTCTACTAGGTGGAGAGGACACAACAACGTCTATCAACCCAGGAAATCTAAGCCCCAGGAACATATATATATATGCTTGGAATTAAAACATACCTATGTATAAACAGATGCATAATACAATCTACAATGGAAGCATAATTTGTTCATTAAATGCATTCAAGCATTTAAAATGTTCATATAAATTCATAACAATATACCATTGCAGAATTTAAATACACAAGAATACTTATATTTGAAATAGCTTGTCTTGCAACCAGCTCTGTCGCTGCAACATTCCACCCAACCATACGCCAGTGCGCTTTTTAATCTCTCTACAGCACTGCCACCCCTGAGCTGGGCATGATTTCCCCAAGGAGTAAGGAACACTAGTATAATTCACCCATAGTCCAGGATACAATAAAAATTAGCCAAGCCAACACAGATGGATTTATCAGGCTGCCAAGGAGTGGAAAAATTGACTACTAAGCTAGTGAGCTCAATCAAGATCTATGATCACCCACACCAGATCTAACCTGACCTCTAAACACTTACACACCCAACACATGGAAGCATCCCCTTATCTGCTACATAGTCTCCCATGCCATGCATTCCCTTCTAGTGCTATTCAGGGCATGCAAAGAAGGAACCCAACCTTCTATATCAGTTTGTGAGGTGCCTTCACACACTAGGTTTATCAAGCAAGTCTAGTCCCATTTCCATTCCTCAATCAGTGTAGATGCCAAAGAAATGACGTACACATAGTTATCCTAGTACTGGAAATAACAAACATAATAAAAGTCAAGGAAAATGCATGCACATAGTAATTTATGAATTTATGAGCATTTCCAATGCCAAACGATTGCTGCAAATTTATGAAATGAAAATGTTTGTTAGTTAATCAAATCCAAGAAAAAAAATTGGATTCCGGGCAATTAGATTCAAGAAAATTACTGGAAATTAAGAAAAGAGGTAAGAGGGGACAAATCCACACAAGAAAACCAAAAACATTAAGGGAAACAGATTTTCCAAATGGGGGAAAATCATGAAGGAGGACAAAATCACCAAACGAGAGAGAAAATTGTCTAGGGTTCACACTGAGAGGTTTTTGCTTACTACTTGAATGTAGAATGGGATTCCCTAGAACATTTTCCCCATTCGAAATCGTGAGGAAAGATGAAAAGCCCACGCATGAGGGAAAAGGTGGATGTTTTTTCCCCAAGTGGGCTTTGTCCAATTCAAATTTTTGTTCATTCTTCAATTTCCCCACCCTTATCCTTAGGAAAATCATGCCCCCATCTCAATTTAGTTGCGTTGACATAGCTGGGTGTAGGTTTTTTAATTAATAAATTGCAATTATATCATGATGTCCAAAATAATAATGTGTCGGCAAGCATGAAAATACCATCGGCCCAAGTTTTAATCGCTGAATCATAAATACTAAATCGATGGTAGGGATTTTTCCTAGCTCCACACTGTGATTATTTACATCATTTTATTTAATTGCAAAAAGGGTAAAAAACAGGGTGTTACAGTTATCTTTGATACTAGAATCGATGAGTATTCTTAAATATGTTTATAGTGTTGCTAATTTAGAATATACTTCTGTTTTATACCTGATACAATATATATGATGCATTGGTTAGTTTTTGTTTACTATGTTAGTTAATTGTATTTTATGAATATGTTTTGTTTTAAAGATTAATCTAAGCTAGTCTTTTACTTCTAAACATAGCTCTATTGGGAATATGAAATCTGCCAGTAGAGTTCATGGGTAAATAAATACATAGGAACTTGTTTGAAATAATTCATAGGTTTTAGAAAAACAAATTTTAAGCTACAGAAGAAAATGCAAAAGTAAAACTAAAAGAACAAAATCCTTGATAAATCTAAACATGAATTAATTTATAGATATAGGTTTTAAAATAAGATGTAAACCCTTAAAGAATTTGTCACCAAAACAATGGTGAACATAGAGTTATAACTATAACATAAGCACTTTCATATTCTAACCAGAACCTATTCTAGATAATGAAATAGATAATCAAGAACCTCATACTTGAAAAGTGAAGTTAATCTAAAGGCTGAAACCTATACACTCAATTACCGAGTATTAACAATTCACAGGGATATTTGACCTCTGTATAGATGACCGAATCACTTGGAAACTACCACGTTCCACCCAAGCATGACCGAGAACTATTCCTGGTTTTAACCCAGATCCCCCAGAGCTAGTTCCAACATCCAAGTTTCTTAGAAATCCTAAGGTAAGGCTTCCCAAACTAGTATATCATGTCTGGACCAGTTCTCCTTTTTCCTCTAAGGAAAATGTTCTCCAAAAACTCTCTTGAGAATAATCAGGCAGAATAATGACTCCCCAAAAAGATAGAAGAGATCCCCAATTTTCTCCCATGCTTGGGACTTTATAGATAGACTTTTCAGTCAGAGGGGTAGTTAAATCAACAATCATTTGATTTCTTGATTTAACCCATTTTATTTAATTTATGTGCGTTTAATATTTTAACTTAGGAACTTTTTACTTTCCTAATTGGACTTTTGTAGGTATTATAATATTTAATTTCCTCTTAGTAATGATAATAATGGATGGTTCTTTACCTTCTTTCTTATATTATTATTATTATTACTATGCTTACTCTTTATTCATACCATTATAAAATATATAATAATATATTATTTGTTAACTTTCTCTTAGGGTATCACATATTTTTATTCCTAAACTTATGACACTTTCTTCATTAAGTTCATCAGTTAGATGGTTAGGTCTATTAGGCTAGGAAACTCTAAACACCCTTGCATGTTGGATTCCCTCGTATAACATGGTAGTTCTTCAGTACTTGATGAGTTAGAGAAATTTGAGATTTCATTTAATCACACATAAATAAGTGAGATGAGTTCAATATTTTACTCGATTCTTTTTCACTTGGGAATCATTATTTATTTTCAGTAACTCCTAGCGCTTATCTAGAGCCCATACTGAATGCTATAAACAGGGAGTTACAAACTTAGTGCAATTTTAGAGCTCCTCACTCAACACTAATGCTAAGATGTACTTGTAGGATACACCTAGGGATACAATGCCCAAGGATCTGATGTTCTAGCATTTATTCTCAACATCAACATGGAAGGCTCTAGGGATTATGTCCAACACTTTCAATTTATATTTTAACACATTTTAGAGTTTTGTGTTGAACACAAATGTCTCAAAGCTCATGCGTTCCAAAGCTTCTCGTTGAACACAAATATAAGTACTCATGTGCTCCAGAGCTTCTTTCTCAAAACAAAACATCAATTTACCCATGTTCTCTAGAGCTCCTTTCTCAACACAAAACATCTCATCAACCATGTGCTTCAGGGTCCATGCCCAACACAGGAAAACATATAGATATCATATACAATTATCTCATGCCCAATATGTAAAACAAATCATCATGTTCATATGCAGTGGGGTCTTTGACCTAGTATATCAAAATAAAACATCAAGGTAACATCATAATCAATGGGGCTCATGCCCATAAGTGTTAGGTACCAAATTCAGGATATTACATCCCTCCCTGCTTAGAACAACACTGTCCCTGGTGTTCTAGAGACTTGGAATGAAATCATGAAACAAGCTGGCCTAAGACTTTCTCATGGTGGCTTCATTCTCCCAACTAGCCTCATCGGCTTCAAAATTCTTCCATTACACTTTCAATTGGACTATGGTGTGCTTCCTAAGCTGCACATCTATCTTGTCCAATATATGAATATGTTCGAGGGAAAACTTCCCTTCAAGTTCTACCTATAATAAGGACCAATCAATCACATGTTTTGTATCATAAACACATTTATTTAATAATGATGCATGGAAAACATTATGGACTCTTATGAGCATGGGTAGCACTAGTTCATATTCCACTAGCCCTCTCTTCGCCAGTATTTCAAAGGGTCCACAAAATCTAGGTGCTAATTTACCGCACCTTCCCAAGCTCAATGAACATTGTTTTTCTTTTACTTTCAAGTACACATAGTCTCCTATTTGAATCTTTATATTTTCTTTTCTTATTTGCATAACTTTTATGGATATCTTGTGCTTCTTTAAGGTTCACTTGGACCTTGGTAACCAACTATTCCAATTCCTTGAACATTTCAGGCCATAACATGAGCCAATCCATTGGGGTATCTCAAGTAATCAGGGTTCTACACTTCTGTCCATAAAGTACCTCAAAGGGAATCATCTTATTGGAATTCTGGTAACCATTTTTATACGTAAAATATGTAAGATACAGGTAATCTTCCCACTTGGTGGGGTTGTTCATGAAATACATCCTAAGCATGTCCTCAACAATCTGGTTTACCCTTTATGTTTTCCCATCTTTCTGCGGGTGATATACAGTACTAAAGTTCAAATACGTCTCTCATCTGGAGGATAAGGATCGAAAATTCCTTTTTGTAAACTTAGTATCTCGATCAGAGATGATTGCCTTGGGTGTCCCATGCAATCTAAATATCTCCTTCAAGAAGATATCAGCAATGTGTAATGCCTTGTTGGTCAAATTCACTGGAATGAAGTGTGCTGCTATTGACAATTTGTCTACTACTATAAAGATAGAATCATTTTGTTTCTTACTCTTAGGTAGACCAGTGATAAAATCCATACTAATGACCTCCCACTTCCATTCTGGAATGGATAATGGCTGCAGCAATCCCAAAGGATGTTGATGCTCAGCTTTGACCAGCTGACATTCCTGACATTTTGCGATAAACAACGCAATGTAGTCCTTTAACTTAGGCAAAAAAAGGTGTCTCTTAAATTTGTTTATAGATAGAGAGCTGGTGCATGGATCGTCGTTTAAGTGGAGATTACAAAATGATAGAGGAATCTAAGCTCTTTCCAGAATATCTTGAATAGAGACAATGAGGGGAACTAAGATGGATAAGCAAATCAAGTAGTAGATAAGAACAATGTTGGCCATGCATTGTTATATATGGTTTTCTACATATTGTACAGAACATGTTTTGAGTCTAAGAAAAAGGGTGGTAGGGTGGTGCTAGGAAAACATGTTGTCTTCTATGTACAAGTTGGATCCTGTGCAAGTGGAAGTTGGTGTTGGATAATATTATTTTTGTGGGTTGATTAAAAACATTAGGGTTGGTGCTCTCCACAAGAATGAAATTGTACAATAGAGGTTGCAACCACATTTGAGTAGGTGCTCAAATAAATATGAATATATGTCATTCTCTATTTTGTATGTGTGATTGATGATCATCATCTCTTATGTTATACTTATTGCAAGATAATAACTATAAATCTGTAATCATTAATACTTTTTTAAATATTGAAAAATGCATTAAGGTTTATAAATAACTTATTCACCCCCCTCTTAGTCATTTGAATAATTTCAACAATTGGTATCACAGTGGGTTCCATTTATCTAAAGGTATATCTGTAAGCTTAAACATGAAAAGTTATGAAGGGACTTCATCCAATAAGGTTCCTCTATTTGATGGAATAAATTTTTCCTTTTGGAGAGTTAGAATGAGAACCTATATAATGTCCTTGGGAACTGATGTTTGGGATGTAGTAGAGACTGGCTATGTAAAGCGGGTTTTTCTATCCTCCAGAGATGACAAGATGGAAATAGTTTTAATGCAAAGGAAATAAACGCTATTTTGAGTAGTTTTGCAGAGGATGAGTTTGTTAAAGTAATGCATTTTGAATCTACGAAAGAGATGTGGTATAAGCTTGTAAACATTTATGAAAGAAATCAAAAAGTAAAGGAGGTCAAACTACAGACATATAGACTAAAATTTGAACAACTAAAGATGAATGAGGATTAAATAGTCAGTAAATATTTCCTAAGAATATAAGAGATTGTGAATGCCATGAAGGGTATTCGTGAAAATTTTGATAAAGCATTCTTTGTTCAAAAAATTTTAAGATCTCTTCCTGAAAGGTTTAATCCCAAAGTCTTGAGAATAGAAGAATTGAGTGGTCACAAAACTCCATTTGTTGACCAACTCCTAGGTATTCTGACAGCCTATGAAATGAGGATTGGTAAAGACAAATCCACCACTAGAGAAGCTTATTTTAAAGAAGATAAGAACACTAATTTTGAAATGGATGTGGCTTAGGAAAATATTCTTGAGGCTAAAGAAAGGTTCAGGGAAATACAAAGGAAAGATTCCCTTTAAATGCTTTAAATTTGGTAAAATAGGTCATTTGGATCTAAATGTCCCCACAAGCACTAGAGGAAGGCTTCTGATGATGACGAAAAGTATACATTCAATAAATATAATAAAGAGGCTTAACAAAAAAAGAAAATCTTGTTTGTAAATCATGTTGATTCTTCACAAGAGACAAACAACAGTTCCTCTAGTGAAGATTAAGTGAATAAATTTATGCTTGTGGACATAGATTGTATTGGAAATGAATATACAGAAAGTGACCTGAATGAGGAATAATCCATGGTTGATATGGAAGGTCAACTAATCAGTTCTCTAGAGGAAATTGATAGACTCATATTAAAGCAAAGGAAACAAAAATAGTTATTGGTGCAGTATGAAAAGAATGGCAAAGATCCAACTGAAGATATTTCCTTCTTAAAATTGGAACTAGAAGAGGCAACGAAAATAGAAGATATTCTTAAAAAACAATTAACAAAAGTGAAAAAGAGATATGAATATTTGGAAGAAGAAGTAGTGGCAGCTAGAAAAATTTTGGAAAAATTTCAAGCTCTGTACCACCAGAATCTGTCAAGTATCAAAGCCTCATAAGAATTGAACAACGTTCTCAGTAAGCAAAGGTCCCCATGCTTAAAAGAAGGTCTTGGATATGAAGAAGTTTCATGCAACAATTAGTGATAATGTGAACATAGTGTGCAAACAAAAGGAAATGAAGCAAGTACCATAATCATAAATTCAGATGAGAATTATCAAACAAGGATTGCTTAGAAACATACTCAACAAAAGGGAAGACCTCCAAGATTCGGGTACTAAATTTTTTTCCATAGTTACTGTTATTGTTGCTCTAATTTCGGTCACAAAGCTACAAACTGTGCATTTAATTTTATAAATATGTAATCAAAGAACAATCAATTGCTGCAACATAGAATAAGAGAGGCAACAAGAAAACAAGAACATCATACAACTCAGTTCACAACTAAGAGAATAACTCATTATAGACATAACAATTATTTTGATCTACTGTACAATGAGCCAGAATGTTATGTTTTTCATAACTTTGAACATAATGCTTTAAAATTTCATATGAAGGGTTACAAAAGACTCCCCAAGGATGAATTACTCTGCTGAAAGTGATAAAGTTTGGAAGAAGAAAGAAAATAACAAATGTGGCCTAGTCCTTTATGTTCAAAAGCAAAAATTCCCCTCATATATTGAAAATGGATGTTCCAAACACATGAGTGGTGACAAAAGTAAGTTTCTATCTCTAAGTGAGTATAAATCAAGAAATCTAGCTTTTGGGAATGATGCTCCAGGGAAAATCAAAGGAAAAGGAATGGTCAATTTGAGTAATGGCAAAAGAAAATCCCAAGATGTATTGTATGTAGATGGACTAAAACATAATATTCTTAGTGTCATTCAGTTTTGGGACAAAGGATGTGAAGGTTTTTTCACTTCTAAAGATTGCAAGATAAAGTATGTATCCTCAGGACAGTTGGTTGCAAAAGGTATAAGAACTGAAAAACAATGTCTATGTCTTGAAAGAAGAAAAATAAGAATGTCATCTAAGCAAGTATGATAAACACTAGCTTTGGCATAGGACACTTGGAAATTTAAACTTTGATCACATAATCAAACTACTCAACAATGGAGAAGTAAAATATCTTCCAATGATATCAATGTCATATGACTCTGTTTGTAAACCTTGTCAAATGGGAAAATTGACTCGCACATAGTTTAAATCCAAGAACTTCACATTAACAGAAAAACCACTTCAGTTATTACGTATGGATCTGTGTGGACGATCAATAAAGGAAGGAACAAGAGATAAATATATTTTATGTTGGTCATTGATGATTATTCTAGACTGACATGGGTTTAGTTTTTGAAAGAAAAATCTGAAGCACTTGAAAAGTTCAAAATTTTTAACACTCTGACTGAGAATCAAAGAGGAAACAGACTGAAGCCAGTAAGAAATGATAGAGGAGGGGAGTTTTGTTTAGGAAACTTCAAATATTTTTGATCTAAACATGGAATTAAAAGAGAATACCCTATTCCAGTGACCCCACAATAGAATGGCGTAGTTGAGAGACAGAATATGTCAGTACAACAGATGGAAAAATCAATGATGAATGAAAGGAGTATTTCTCATACATACTTGGTAGAGGAAATTCACACAGCTATTCATATTCTTAATAAAGATCACGTAAGGCCAAACAATGATAAGAATCCTTATGAACTATGGTTTGGAAGACCTGCTTCTATCAAACACTTTAAAGTCTTTGGAAATAAATGTTATATTAAAAATAATGATGAACATATTGGGAAATATGATGACATGGATGATGAAGATATATTCTTAGGATAGGTTGTAAACAATGAAGGGTACACTTGTTATAATAAGAGGATGCATAAATTTTTTGATTGTTTGACATTAAAATCGATGAAGGAATCCCTATAAAACATATTCAAATAAGCAGTGTTGATCCAGATACAGAAGATAAAGTTGAATTTATGGAAGAACAGGTGCAAGAATCAGGAAAAGAAGATTTAAAGTTAGATGATGAAAGTGGAAACACTCATATAGATTCAAGACAATAGACAAAAACAAAAGCACCTTCCATGATCATTTAGAAGAATCATCCTGAAATTCAGATAATTGGTGAAAATAATAAAGGAGTGTAGACAAGAAGAAATTTGATCAAAGATTAAGAACAATCTTAGATCACTTTCCTGTCTATGATGGAACCTAAGAATTTTGAAGAGGCCATTGAGGATGAATATTGTGTTAATCAAGAGCTTGGTCAGATTGAGAAAAATAACACTTGGGAGTTGGTTCCTAGACATGCAGATAAAAATGTAATAGGCTCCAAGTGGGTTTTTAAAAACAAGATGAATGGACAAGGACAAATTGTGAGGAATAAAGGTTGATTGGTCTGCAAGGGGTATGCCCAATTGGAGGGACAATATTTTGATGAAAATTTTGCACCAGTAGCAAGATTGGAAGCTATCAGAATGTTTCTTTCTGATGCAACTCAGAAGAACTTCAAAGTGTATCAGATGGATGTTAAGTCATCTTTTCTCAATGGAGATCTAGAAGAAGAGGTTTATATAGAGAAACCTGAAGGATTCCAACTGACATACAATCGTGACAATCTCACTTCAAATTTGAAACAATCACCAACAGCTTGGTAATATAGACTGGATTAATATATACTAGAGAAAGGATTCAAGAAAGGTACTATTGAAAGTAACTTGAATATCAAATTTGGAGGTGATAATCTATTAGTTGTTTTGGTGTATGTGGATGCTATTATATTTTGATGCACTAATGATTCTTTTGTGCATTGGTTTGCTAATTCCATGCAATTTGAGTTTGAGATGTCAATGATAAGATAATTATCATTCTTTCTTGGTCTTCATGTTATTCCAAATTTTCAAAGTTTATATCTCTCCTAAGAGAAGTATTTGAAGGAGATGTTGAATAAATTTTAGATGGAAGATGATTCAACTGTTAGTACACCTATGCGTGTTTGCTGTAAACTTAGCAAGGATGATCCCTCACTTGATGTTGATCAAAGAACATATTGGTCAATGATAGGAAGTCTCTTATACATCACAACATCTCATCCTGATATAATGCAAGTTGTTGGAATGGTAGGTAGATTTCATTCTGCTCCTAAGCAAAGTCATTTGGTCGTTGTTAAGAGTATATTTAAATATTTAAAGGGCACAATGAGTTATGAATTTTGGTATCCTAGAAATCAGAATCTTCAATTAACTGCATGTTCAGATGCTGATTGGAAAAATTATTTGGATGAAAGAAAGAGCACACGTGGAGGTACATTCTTCTTAGGTGATTATTCAGTTTCATTAATGAGTAAGAAACAAGGCTCAATATATCTATTCACTATAGAAGATGAACACGTTGTTGCTACCACCTATTGTTCACAAATACTATGGATGATTCAGACACTGGAAGAACTAGAAGTTAAATATGTTGATCCTATTCCTCTCCATTTTGATAATACCAGTGGCATTATTATGTCCAAAAATCGAGTCGTTCATTCCAAGACTAAGCACATACCTATTAAGTACCACTTCTTAAGGAAGAAGGTTACAAACACAGTAGTTCAATTGAATTGTATTCCTTCTACAAAACAAACTACTGATATCTTAACTAAACCCTTACCAAAGACATAGTTTGAGTACCTACACTAGAAGCTAGGTATCGTATCTTATCCCAAATAACTTGTTCACTTTGATAGGGGGAGTTGTTCCATAGATTTGTCTTTGAAATTGATGTCAAACATGGAGAAGTTGTTTATTATAGATGATAAACATATTACAGATTACAAGTACAACATATATCTAGAATTCGAAGGTTTCCATCAATGCCAAAGGGGAATATTGTTGGAGGTTTTTTGGTGATATGGAAACACTTTAGAGTGTGATATGGCTGTAGTTAATGGAAACATAGATCCAAGTATATGATACAGATAAGAAGAGGACTTCCAAGAATCCATGGCTTGTGTAGAAATATGAAGGACATGTGAGAACCCATAAAGAAATGAACAATTGCGAGAAAATCCACAAAGTTTGAATCTAATGGACAGTTCTAATGGTTAGGTGTAAGCCTGCAAAAGAAATCAACAACCAAGAGAAAAACCACAAATTTTGAAATATAATCTGATGAACATATCTGACGGTTAGGAGTGGACCCACACAAGAAATCAACGATCAAGAGAAAATCCACAAAGTTTGAAAGATAATTTGATGAACAGATCTGACGGTTGGGAGTGAATTTGCAAATGAAATTAATGACACAGAAGGTGTTTTGCAAATGAAAGGCAGAAAATGGAAAGCCTAGAATGTTTTTAAACAAATGTTGAAAACCTGAGACTCGCATCCCGTACCAAATCTAAGCTCAACGGTTGAGAAGGGGTGCAGAAGATATCGACGACGCAGAAGGAGTTTTGCAAGAGAAAGGAAGAAAGTGGAACATTTAGAATTTTTTTAAACACATAATGAAAACCCAAGATCTGCATCCCATGCCGGATATAATATCAACGGTTGGGAAAGGCTACAAAATAAATCGACTTCGTGGAAGGAGTTTTGCAAGTGGAAGGCAGAAAGAGAAAAAGTGTGGAAGTTGTTTAACAAAATGTTGAAAACACGGGATCTACATCTCGCACCAGATCTAAGATCAGCGATCAAAAAATGTTGCATCTTTTATCATTTAATATTGTTCATCCAATATTTGTCAAATGAATCTAATGTACTCTGTGGATCATCCAATCTCTGTCGAATGAATTTAGTGAACATGATGTCTCAGCTTCTTGATTTTCTATATTTAAGGTATTCAATCAAGATGAGTCATATTTTACTTCCTCAAGGGAACCATTTTGTTTGCATACATGAGCAGAGATCCTGATTACACTACAATATTTACTTATCTGTCCTCCTTGCTATTGGATCATATGCTTGGAACTTATGTGTTTCCATCAATGAAAACTGCATCACAATCTGATCTATTTCCATATGATCGCAATATCTATCATAATGCCAATAATATATATATACTGTTCACTTGTTTTTTTAACCTTAATATGTTGATTTGTTATTTATGCAATGATGTTTTATAATTTCACTTCTTTTGATTAAAGATAATGTTGATGTCATCGTTATTATATTTTAAATCTATATATATTGGAAGTTGTTGAGACCTCTTCATGGAAAATTATGATGATATTACTACTTTGGATAAATGTTATCTATTTCTGTTAATTTTTTTCATAAATACTATGCAATAAATTTCAATAATTGTATCTAAAATTAATTTGAATGTTCCATTATGTTATTTCAGAACTATGAAGTGAATGATATATGAAAACTATTGAAATTATTGAATAGTTATAACAATTTGATAGAATAAATTTATTAGCACACAATTGGATATGGTTGTAGGTGTTAAATAGAAATTCTATTGTGGTTCTAATAAGGAAATGATAGCATGAGCTAAAATGGAATCCCACTCTATCCTAGATTTGGAAGCAACACTGGACATAAAATTTGGGGCTAAGTTAGAAGTCAATTTTGATGTTATTTTGGACACCAAAGTAGAAGCCAAACTAGAAGCTAGACTAGTGGACAACAAATGAAGAAATTTGGATGCTAAATGAGAAGCTAAATGAGGCGCTCACGTGGAAGAAAAATAAGAAGAAATCCAATGAGTTAAACGAAAAGAAAAATGCGAAGCTAGTGTGGGAGTAAAAATTAATGATAAATTGGGTGCTAAAGTAGTAGAAAAACATTATGCTAATGTGGGCATAAATACAGATGTGAAACTAGGTATTAAAACGGATGCAACATTTGATGCTAATGATGAAACCAAACATGGCGTTGATATAGTAGAAAAATTAAACGTTACTTTAGAAGAAACACATGGATTTACATAGGAAGAAAATTATGGTGCAATAATAGAAGAAATATTTGGAACTGGTTTGGTAGAAAAACACGATGCAAAAAAGGAAGCAAAAATTGGCACATATTTGGAAGTAAAACGTGGTGTAAAATGGGATGCTAAAGTTGTATCACAAGTGGATGCAATATTGGATGGTAATTTGGATGAAAATATGGCATGAACATAGATGCTAACATGGTTCTATTAAGTATGGAAATATGGCACTAACAGGGATGTCATTTAGGAATCAAAAGTGGATGCACTTTAGGAAGAAAAAGAGGATGTTATCTATGAAACAAATCTCAACCTTGTTTAGGGAGAAAAGTTGCACGTTATTATGGAAGAAAAAAAATAGATGCTATTTTGGACGGCATAAAGGATGTTATCTAGGAAGAAAAAAAAGACGGTTTTTGAGATGCTTTAAGTTTTTTCCATGACATGTACCATTTAGTGTCTACTTTGACCACTCAATGTAAACAAAATTACACTAAAAAGGACGCTAAATGGGACGCTAATTCCAGAATTTGTTGTAGTGTGGAGTATGATATTTAAAGAAAAGAAATTTTAATTAAGGTTGAAGGGATTTCAAATTGTCCATGATTTCATGAGGATTTTTAAGATTAATTGGAGACTAAAAAAACCCTTAGTTATTAATGCTAACTCTACTGTACTAAGTTACATTAACTCTACAATAGTTAACTGATGAAGTACTAAGTTAATTGAGTGAAACATTAAGTAATTGATTGAATGTTGAGTTGACTAACGAAAAAACCATAATTAGTTCCATGAAGGAAAATTTGTGTATGAATGATCTGATATACCAAGGTTAACTATCCTAAAATGAGTTAGACTAACTCTAGACATCACAACAACTAGTTATGTAACTAATTGATTAATTAATTAATTGAATATTTAGTTAATTGATTATGAGGGAGTGAAAAAATCATAATTAGATCTGTGAATCTAAAATAGGTAATGTAAGGATATTTAGGATTGAATTTTCAATGGACCATGAAATTACCAACTGAGACTATCTACTAGTCATGTCCTCTGATTGAGGAATGCACCCCCAAATTGAGGAATACACCCTCATATTGATGAAATAGTGCAATTCAGCTTAGATGGTGTTTATGGTTTTTGACGAGTGGTGATTAGATTCACTCTAATGACTCAGGTGGCAAAAATGAGTCTCGTTTAGAATCCAATGGAAATGAAGTCAATGTATAGGAGCATATGCCATGTTTTTAATTCTAACCATTTATTGGTGATGACTGTTGAACCTGTAAAGAATATGTGGTTTTTTATATAGATGATTTTAGAATACCTATGCACATGAAAATCAATCCAAATAGATTTCAAAGCTGAGGGAACCAAGGGATCGACTCTTAATAGTATTGTTACAAGGATGAATGCATCTTCAATCCTTGTATGAGTACATGAGTCTTGGAGATGATGTGACTCCCATGAATCATAAATGTGAAAAGTTCTATCATAGAGACATATGACTCACCCTTATGCGATATAACTTCTTTCATTGAGCATGGGGGAGAAAAAAAAGTTAAGGAGCCTTAATGTATTTTTTTACGTAGTTCTAGGAGGTCCCTTATATTGATGGAAAGGGACCCCATGGTACAATTTGATGCCCTACAACTATGAGAATATAATATTCTAATGTCACTAACAAACGAATTATATGATAAGGAAACAAACTTTCCTCTAGAAGAAATATTATTTTGTAACCTATTGAGAACTTGATAGAATTTACACAAGACTAGTTGACAAGAATGGAGATCATAACTTCCATTGATGCATGTAAAAATGTTAAATAGTAATTCAGAGAATCATCCTTCAAATATTTTTGTAGTGAGTAATCGAGGGTAACAAACTGCACATGAAAATATTTTCCAGAGAAACAATTACTGATTGGATAAGGTGAATGTCAAGACACGATAATGCAAAGGTTATTTGGACTCAAATACATCAATAAAGGGTGACTAGTGAATGCTTCCAAAAGAATGATATGATGGGAAACTCCTTAGTTTTAGATGGACCAAGGGAACCTTTGTATAGAAAGAATGATCGGTGGGGTTCCCATAGTTTCAAGAAGTTCATAAAACCAATTTGTATAGGAGAGATACCGACAACTTTAAGTGAATTGGGGATTCAGTTTGATGATGATGTAGTGGTTTTTGTAGATGAGAAGACTCACTACCCATGAATTAATTACATGCAAAATGTTCTTGTGGGAATAACTGAATTGAATATGTGTCGTAAAAGGGAGGGTTCCTCATTGTTTTCATCTCGAGGGATGATGATACAAAGATGAATGTTGATGGTATATTGATCATGAAGGGGATGACGGGTTATATGTGAATCATGATTATAATATTTGTTGAGAAATTTGATCGGTAATAGAAGTAGAATGAAAGTTAATGACATGGAGTTTCTTTATTGAGCAACGGGATGGGTGATGAGGCTCTTCGGACTTGTGGGGCTTTAACATCGCGGGTAAAACAATATGAGGGGTTATAATGGTGTGAAAACCCATTGTAAAACTTGCTTCTTTGGTTACAACATTGATGACATGTCATACTTAAGAAAGGGGACCCTATGGATATCAATGGGGATACTGTATAATTGAAATACAAACAAAGGGAAAATGTTTTATATATGCTTGGATGAGATGGATGTATACCTTTTATTGGTATCCTTGCACCATTTCTATAATGTGATAATGGGACTTCTTTCTACTTATCCTACACACATGTCACAAAATACCCAAGTGCTATGGGTTATGATAAGAGTATTGACAATGCAGGAATTGAAAAGAATCTTAATGCACCTGGGGTGCTAATAAGTGTCAGACATCGAAATAATATTTTTAGTTATAATCAATTGATAG